>CAWVQQ010000393.1:0-198332 GCA_963932295.1 Tipula lateralis | reverse complement strand
AAATGACATTAAATTGCACTTAAAAACTAAATATTTGATTCAAAATAACACGAAAAAAAAAATACTAATAAGCAAAAATTACTTCCAAACCGTGTGTTTTGTCACCACAATTCAATTTCTTTATATTAAAATTGTTCAAAATTTGGGGAAAGTGCACAATTCAACCCCACGCAATATAAAAAAGCACATTAAATTTTAAAATTTTATTCGAAATAACGTTAAATAACCAAGTTTTCACAGAACTTGTCCTTTTTACCGTTATATCGAAAAAAATTGTAAATTTTACGTCCATTTTTATGTTGCGCGGGGTTAAATGGTCCATTTTACTCACATTTTGAACAATTGAAATTTATAAAATTTGAGTTGTGATGATAGAACACACCCTTTGGTAGTAATTATTGCTTATATATTTTTTTTGTGTTGTAATTCCTTATTTTACACGCATCATAAAATTGCATGTAAAATTTTAAAATTTGGTTCGAAATAACGGTAAATAGTTAAGTTGACACAAAAAATGTTTGTTTTACCATTAGTTCGAACAAAATATTTAATTTTTACGTGCATTTTGATGTTTTGCGGGGGAAAATGGTCCATTTTATCCACATCATAGACAATTGAAATATAAAAAAATTGAGCTGTGGTAATAAAACACACGCTTTGGTAGTTATTTTTGCTGATCTATATTTTTTGTGTTTTATTCATTATTTATCCATTTGAACGTCATTGTGAACAATAAATACCAAAATTCTACCAATGTGTGTTTTATCACAACCACTTAATTGTCTCATATTGAAATTGTTCAAAATGTTTGTTAAATGAAGAATTTTAGTCCAAATGAATGATAAATTGCACTTTAAAATTAAATATTTGGTTCAAATAACACAAAAAAAAATATAAATAAGCAAAAATTTCAACCAAACCGTGTGTTTTGTCACCACAATTTAATTATTTTATAATTGAATCGTTCAAAATGTAGCTAAAATGCACAATTTAACCCCATGCAATACAAAAATGCACGTAAACATTTAAAATTTGGTTCGAAATAACGATAAATAGACAATTTTACACAAAACTTGTCTGTTTTACCGTTATTTCGAACAAAATATTAAATTTTTACGTGCGTCCACCGGGTTAAATGGTCCATTTTACCCACATTTTGGACAATTGAAATATACAAAATAGATTTGTGATGATAAAACACACGCTTTGGTAATAAGTTTTTTTAATTTATATTTTGTTTGCATTTTGATTCATTATTTGTCCATTTGAACGTCATATTGAACAAATAATACCAAAATTCTACCAAAATTAATTTTATTATCACAACTCAATTGTTTCATATTTTATTTTTTCAAAATGTTGGTTAAATGGAGAATTTCAGCCCAAATAACATTAAATGGCACTTCAAAGTTAAATATTTGGCTCAAAATAACACAAAAAAAATATTAATGAGCAAAAATTTTTTAAATTGTTCAAAATTTGGGTAAAATAAACAATTTAATCCCACGCTTTCAAATGCACGAAAAAATTTAAAATTTGGTTCGAAATAATTGTGAATAGACAAGTTTAAACAAATTTTGCTATTTTACCGTTATCGTGAACAAAATATTTAATTTTAACGTGCATTTTTATGTTGCGTGGGGTTATATTGTCAATTTTTTCCAAAATCTGAACAATTGGAATATACAAAAATAGTAGTGATAAAACACACGCTTTGACAAAAATTTTTGCTTATTTATATTTTGTTTGTATTTTTATTCATTATTTGTCTAACGTCATAGTGAACAAGTTATACCAAAATTCTACCAAAGTTAATTTTATTACCACAACTCAATTGTTTTATATTTAAATTGTTCAAAATGTTGGTTTAATGGAGAATTTCAGCCCAAATAACATTAAACTGCACTTAAAAATTAAATATTTGGCTCCAAATAAAACAAAAAAAAATATTAATGAGCAAAAATTACTACCAAAGCGATTGTTGTGTCACCACAATCCAACTTATTTATAATTAAATTGTTCAAAGTGTGGGTAAAATGCAAAATTTTATCCCACGCTTTATTAAAATGCACGAAAAAATTTAAAATTTGGTTGGAAATAACGGTAAATAGACAAGTTAAAACAAAACTTGTTTATTTTACCGTTATTGTGAACAAAAACTTGAATTTTTACGTGCATTTTTATGTTGCGTGGGGTTATATTGTCCATTTTTCCCAAAATTTGAACCATTGGAATTTACAAAAGTAGATAAGTGGTGATAAAACACACGCTTTGATAGTAATTTTTGTTAATTTATATTTCGTTTGTATTTTTTTTCATAATTTGTCTATTTTAACGTCATAGTAATTAAGTCATACCAAAATTTTACCAAAGTTAATTTGATCACCACAACTCAATTGTTTCATATTTAAATTGTTCAAATTGTCGGTAAAATGGAGAGTTTCACCCCAAATGACATAAAATTGCACTTTAAAATTAAATATTTAATTCATTATAACGGTAAAAATGACAAGTTTTGTTTCAACTTTTCTATTCACCGTTATTTCGATTAGAATATTAAATTTTAGGGTGCAATTTTATATTATTTGGGGTGAAATTCTCCATTTACCCATTATTTTGTTAAGATTTTGGTACATATCGTTCAACATGACGTTCAACAAAAACAAAAACACAAAAAAATATTATTAGGCAAAAATAACTACCAAAACGTGTGTTTTGTCACCACAGTTCAATTTTTTTATATTTAAATTGTTAAAAATGCGGGTTAAATGAAAATTTTAACCCCACGCAATACAAAAATGCACTTAAAAATTTTAAAATTTGGTTCGAAATAACGGCAAATAGACAAGTTTACACAAAACTTGTCTGTTCTACCATTATTTCGAACAAAATAGTAAATTTTACGTCCAATTTTATGTTGCGCGGGGTTAAATGGTCCAATAAACCCACAAATTGAACAATTGAAACATAAAAAAATTGAGTTGTGATGATAAAACACACGCTTTGGTAGTATTTATTGCACAACTAAGCCCCACGCAATATGAAAATGCCCTTAAAAATTTAAAATTTGGTTCGAAATAACAGTAAATAGACAAGTTTAAACAAAACTTGCCCGTTATTTAGAAAAAAATATTAAATTTTTTCGTGCCTTTTTATGTTGCGCTGGGTTTAATGGTCCATTTTCCCCTCATTTTGGATAATTGAAATATACGAAATAGATTTGTGATGATAAAACACACCCTTTGGTAGTAATGTTTGCAAATTTATATTTTTCTTGTGATTTTATTCATTATTTGTCCATTTGAACGTCATTTTGAACAATAAATACCAAAACTCTACCAATGTGTGTATTATCACCACAATTCAATTGTTTTAATTTGTAATAGTTCAAAATGTCGGTTACATGAAGAATTTCAGCCCAAATGACATTAAATTGCACTTGAAAATTAAATATTTGGTTCAAAATATTACAAAAAAAAATATTAATAAGCAAAAATTACTACCAAACCGTTTGTTTTTTCACCACAATTCAATTTTTTATATTTAAATTGTTCAAAATGTGGGTAAAATGCATAATTAAACCCCACGCTATATTAATATGCACGTAAAAATTTAAAATTTGGTTCGAAATAGCGGTAAATAGGCAAGTTTATACAAATTGGTCTATTTAACCATTATTTTGAACAAAATATTAAATTTTTACGTGCATTTTTATGTTGCGTGGGGTTATATTGTCAATTTTTCCCAAAATTTGAACAATTGGAATATACAAAAATAGATTTGTGGTGATAAAACTCACGTTTTGATAGAAATTTCTTCTAATTAATATTTTCTTTCTATTTGTTTTCATTACTTGTCCATTTTAACGTCATTTTGAACAAGTTATACCCAAAATTCTACCAAAGTTAATTTTATTATTACAACCCAATTGTTTCATATTTAATTTGTTCAAAATGTCGGTTAAATGGAGAATTTCAGCCCAAATAACATTGAATTGCACTTAAAAATTAAATATTTGGGTCAAAATAACACAAAAAAATATTAATGGGCAAAAATTATTTATAGTTAAATGGATTATCATTTTTTTTCACTTTTTGTGTACTTTCGTCACTTGTTTTAAATATAAAAAACACAATGTTTATTTTTCTATAAACTTTCTTATAGTGGCGATTTTTGTAAATTTTATTTGGTGAATGTCAGTTTCGATATTTAATCATCGTCAGTTCACTTTATACTAGTTACATTTTTCTTAAACTATGTTCTTATATTCTTTTATCTATGAGTTAGTAATTGTTTTATTGCTATTGTTATTAATTATTAAGTCGTAAATTTTGTTGGTTTTTGTGTTTAATTTTTCATTGAGTATATTTATATTATTTTTGTGGATGTAGATTTCAAGTTCTTCTAGTCGGTCTTAAGTTGGTCCTTTATTACATTTGTGCATGATGGTTAAATTTGTGTTTAAGTCGGTGTAATTGTGTTTTTCGTTTTTTATGTGTAATGCATAATTTGATTTTGTGTCTTTGTTGGTTATGTCTTTTATGTGTTCTTTAAATCTAATTTGGAATGATCTACCCGTTTGTCCAATGGTATATTTTGGGCAGTCATTACAAGTTATTTTATATACGCCTGTATCCGTTTCTTGCTGGTTTGTTTTATCTTTGAGTTTTGTTTCTAATTTGTTGTTATTTTTATATGCAGCTGTGTAACCGAAGTTTTAAAAGGTTTTTTGTATTAATTTGTGAGTTGTTTTATTGTATTCTAAACTGATGTATTTTTTGTTATTATTATTTCATTGCTATTTAAAGTGGTCATAAGTTTCTGTTGTTTTTTTGCTATGTGTTTATTGTTAATTTTGTCTATAAGCGTTGTGGAAAAACCGTTTTTTGTAGCTATGTGTTTTATGTTTTCTAGTTCTTTATCATAATTAATTTTGTTCATAGGTATGGTGTTAAGTCTGTTGATCATATGATCATATGCTGATATTTTATGTTGGTATGGATGGTGTGAACTGTTGTGTTTGGTTTGGTCAGTTTGTGTAGGTTTTCTAAATATTTTAAATTTGTGTTCGGAATGGTCATTTGTTATTGTTAGATCTAAAAATTTGATTTTTTTATTCGTTTCTATTTCTAATGTAAATTTGATGTTTGGTTTTCTACTGTTTATTAATTGGTGTAAGTTGTCTAATTGGCTTTTTGTTCCTTTGAATAGTATTATTATATCGTCTACATATCTGTACCAATAAATGATGTTTTTTCGGTTTTTGTTATTATTGTTTATTATATATCTGTTTTCGAAGTCATTCAAGTATATTTCGGCTAATGTACCTGATAGTGGGCTTCCCATTGGTTAACCTTCTCTATGATTATAATATTCATTATTGTGCGTCAAATAAAACACAACAATTTAATAAAAGATTTGAAAACCAAGAAATTAGTTTATTAGAAAAAGGTTTAAAATTTTGTACACATCCAACAAACAAAGTTAATGAACAAAATAATCACCTATTACATATTGAAAATGCTATATTTAAAACAAAAATTAATGACCAACAAGAAATAAGAGCAATAATCATCAATGAAATTACAAATAATAACAAAGTTCAAAATAAAAATGTGAAAAAAAACAATCAAAAGACTTTAATATTAACAATGAAATAAAAACCAAAAAACCATTAAAAATAAAATAAAACAAAACAATGCAAGCAGATAAAGGAAACACCATAGTTATTATGAAAACATATGAATATATAAACAAAATAAACCAGTATATAGAAAACAACAACATAGAAAAATTGGAAACTGACCCTACAAGTGAATTCAACAAGAACATTAAACAAATAATCAACAAATCAAACAACTTTTTAAGCGACAAGAACATAAGATACAACAAAGTAATGAAACCAGCAGCACCGAGCATAAAAGGATTACCAAAATTACATAAAAAAGGTATGCCAATAAGACCATTAATAAATTTCACAACGGCACCTACTTATAAAATAACTAGTCATATTAAAAAAATGTTAAAACAATATATAAAATTAGACAATAATAACTTAACGTTAAAAAATAACATAGAATTAGTTAACAAAATAGAATGAATAACCATACCACATAACGCATACTCAGCTTCATTTGACATCACCAACATGTACACGAACATACCAATAAGCGAAACAATAGAAATAACAAAAAACCAACTAATAAAAAACGGACTAAAAACAATAGAAATAACAGAAATAATAGAATTACTAACTGAAATAACAAACCAAAATTATTTTACGCACAATAATTTTAATTGTTCAAAATGTGGGTAAAATGCAAAATTTTACCCCACGCAATATAAAAATACACGTTTTAATTTAAAATTTTGTTCGAAATAACGGGAAATAGACAAGTTTAAACAAAACTTGTCTATTTTACCGTTATTTTGAACAAATTATTAAATTTTCACTTGAATTTTAATGTTGCGTGGGGTTAAATGGTCCATTTTACCAAAATTTTGGACAATTGGATTATACAAAATAGATTTGTGGTGATAAAACACACGCTTTTGTAGTAATTTTTGTAATTTATATTTTGCTTGTGTTTTTATTCATTATTGGTCCATTAGAACGTCACTTTGAAAGTTTTTACCCAAAATTCTCCCAAAATGTGTTATATCACCACAACTCAATTTAATTCATAAAAAATTGTTCAAAATGTCGGTTTAATGAAGAATTTTACCCCAAATGACATTTGATTGCTTTTTAAAATTATATATTTGGTTCAAATAACACAAAACAAATATTAATAAGCAAAAATTACAACCAACCAGTGTGTTTTGTCAACACAATTCAATTTTTTTTTATTAAAATTGTTCAAAATGAGGGTAAAATGCACAATTTAACACCATGCAATATATAAATGCACGTTAAAATTTAAAATCTCGTTCAAAATAACGGTAAATAGACAAGTTTACACAAAACTTGTCTGTGCTACCATTAATTCGAACAAAATATTAAATTTTTACGTGCATTGTTATGTTGCGCGGGGTTGAATGGTCCATTTTACCCACATTTTGGACAATTAAAATATACAAAACAGATTTATGATGATTAAACACACACTTTGGTAGTAATTATTGGTAATATATATTTTTCTTGTGTTTTTATTCATTATTTGTCCATTTGAACGTCATTTTGAACAATAAATACCAAAACTCTACCAAAGCGTGTTAAATCACCACAATTAAATTGTTTCATACTAAAATTGTTCAAAATGTCGGTCAAATGGAGAATTTTCGCCCAAATGACATTAAATTGCACTTAAAAAATAAATATTTGATTCAAAATAACACGAAAAAATATAAATAAGCAAAAATTACTACCAAAGCGTGTGTTTTGTCACCACAATTCAATTTCTTTATAGTTAAATTGTTTAAAATGCGGGTAAAATGGAAATTTTTTAACCCAATTATTATAAAAATGCACGTTAAATATTAAATTTGGTTCGAAATAACGGAAAATAGACAAGTTTACACAAAACTTGCCTGTTTTACCGTTATTTAAAACAAAATATTTAATTTTAACGTGCATTTTTATGTTGCGCGGGGTAAAATGGTCCATTTTACCCACATTTTGAACAATTGAAACATAAAAAATTTGAGTTGTGTATTAATTGCTAATTTATATTTTTTTTGTCTTTTTAAACCTTATTTGTCCATTTGAACGTCATTTTGAACAATAAATACCAAAGTTCTATTAAAATGTGTTTTATCACCACATCTCAATTGTTTAATATTAAAATTGTTCAGAATGTCGGTTTAATGGAGAATTTCAGCCCAAATCACATTCAATTGTACTTAAAAATTAAATATTTGGTACAAAATAACGAAAAAAAAATATTTAATAGTAAAAATTACAACCAAACCGTGTGTTTTGTCACCACAATTCAATTTTTTGATATTTAAATTGTTCAAAATGTGGGTAAAATGCACAATTTAACCCCACGCAATAAAAAAAAATTCACGTAAAAATTTTAAATTTGTTCGAAATAATGGTTAATAGACAAGTTTAAACAAAACTTGTCTATTTTACCGTTATTTTGAAAAAAATATTAATTTTTTACGTGCATTTTCATGTTGCGTGGGATAAAACGGTCCATTTTACCCAAATTTTGGTTAATTGGAATATACAAAAATAGATTTGTGGTGATAAAACACACGCTTTGGTAGTATTTTTTGCTAATTTATATTTTTTTTTGTATTTTTATTCATTCTTTGTCTATTTTAACGTCATTTAGAACAATTAATACCAAATTCCTACCAAAGTGTGTTTTATCACCACTAAAGCGTGTGTTTTATTACCACAACACAATTTTTTGATATTTAAATTGTTCAAAATGTAGGGTAAATGTACAATTAAACCCTACTTAATATAAGAAAGCACGTAAACATTTAAAATTTGGTTCGAAATAACGGTAAATAGCCAAGTTTACACAAAACTTGTAAGTTTTACCGTTATTTCGAACAAAATATAAAATTTTTATGTAAATTTTATTTTGCGCTGGGTTGAATGGTCCATTTTACCGATAGTTTGGACAATTTTAATAAAAAAAAATTGAAATGTGGTGATAAAACACACACTTTGGTAGTAATTTTTGCTTATATACATTTTTTTGTGTTTTTATCTATTTGTCCATTTAACGTCATTTTGAACAATCAATACCCAAAAGTTCTACCAAAGTGTGTTTGATTACCACAACTCAATTGTTTCATATTTTAATTGTTCAAAATGTCGGTTAAATGAAGAATTTCATCCCAAATGACATTAAATTGCAATTAAAAATTAAATATTTGGTTCAAAATAACACAAAAAAAAATATTAATAAGCAAAAATTTCTACCAAACCGTGTGTTTTGTCACCCCAATTCAATTTTTTGATATTTAAATTGTTCAAAATGTGGGTGAAATGCACAATTAAATCCCACGCAATGTAAAACTGCACGTTTAAAATACGAATTTGGTTCAAAATAACGGGAAGTTTACTCAAAACCTGTCTGTTTTACCGTTATTTCAAACAAAATATTAAATTTTTACGTACATTTTAATGTTGAGCGGGGTTAAATTGCTCATTTTGCCCACATTTTGGACAAGTACAATATACAGAAAATTGAGTTGTGGTGATAAAACACACGCTTTGGTAGTAATTTTTGCTAATTTATATTTTTTTGTGTTTTTATTCTTTATTTGTCCATTTGAACGTCATTTTTACCAATTAATACCAAAGTTCTACCAAAGTGAGGTTTATTACCACATCCCAATTGTTTCATATTGACATTGTTTAAAATGTCGGTTTAATGAACAGTTTCAGCCCAAATGACATTAAATGCACTTAAAAATTAAATATTTGATTCAAAATAACACAAAAAAATATTAATAAGCGAAAATTACTACCAAAGCGTGTCTTTTATCACCACAATTCAATTTTATAATATTAAAATTGTTCAAAATTTTTGTAAAATGCACAATTCAGCCCCACGCAATATACAAATGCACGTAAAAATTTAAAATTTAGTTCCCAATAACAGTTAATAGACAAGTTTAAACAAAACTTGTCTATTTAACCGTTATTTTGAACAAAATATTAAATGTTTATGTGCGTTATTATGTTGCGTGGGGTTATATTGTCCATTTTTCCCAAAATTTGAACAATTTGAATATACCAAAATAGATTTGTGGTGATAAAACACACGCTTTGGTAGTAATTTTTGCTAATAAATTTTTTTTTGTAATTTTATTTATAATTTGTTCATTTAAACGTCATTTTAAACAAGTTATACCAAAATTCTATCAAAGTTTATTTTATCACCACAACTCAATTGTTTTATATTAAAATTGTTCAAAATGTCGGTTAAATGGATTATTTCTTCCCAAATGACATTAAATTGCACTTAAAAATTTGGTTCATATTAACGGAAAAACGACAAATTTTGTGTCAACTTGTCTATTTACCGTTATTTCAATTTGAATATTTAATTTTTAGGTGCAATTTTATGTTACTTGGGGAGACATTCTCCATTTACCCATTATTTTGTTTAGAGTTTTGTTTATATTGTTCAAAATGACGTTCAAATGGACAAATAATAAACAAAAACACAAAAAAATATTATTAATCAAAAAATAATACCAAAGCGTGTGTTTTGTCACCACAATTCAATTTTTTGATATTTAAATAGTTCAAAATGTGGTTAAAATGAAAATTTTAACCCCACGCAATATTAAAATGCACTTAGAATGTAAAATTTGGTTCGAAATAAAGATAAACAGACAAGTTTACAAAAAATTGTTATGTTTTACCATTATTTCGAACAAAATATTAATTTTTACGTGCATTTTTATGTTCCGTAGGGTCAAATGGTCCATTTTACCCACATGTTGGACAATTTAAATACTGTTCCGTTTTTTCCAAGCAGGGATTCAAACCACTCTTCGGCTCGACCACTGGATTGTGAATAATTAAACTACTTGCTTATTTTTCACTATAACTTTTATTTAATAAACACCACAAATCACTTTCACAGTACTTTTCTTTTAGTGTTTCTTTTACTATTTCACTATTTCACTCTTTATTAGTTTTTCCCGATTTTAATTTATCGCTTTCTCAATTCAGACTGAAAGTTTATGCTTTTTCCTCGCGTATTTATACTCATTTTGCCCGCTTCTCGGTCAAAGTAGAATTTTCCATTTATTTATTATTTCGCCTGTATACTGCGATTCATGCTGGTTTTCCAAATACGAGCTTAATACTTCTATTCAATCATAGATGTCACCCGTGTCCGTACCACTACCCTCCGCCCAAACCTATTCGTCCCGAACAGGATCCAATTCCCTTCCTCTATAGAGAGCCAACCTTTCCAAATGTACAACCTTTGGTTTTCCTCGGATGCCCTTCTGAATTCGGTAAATTACATCTTTGAATTTTGTAATCACCTTGTATGGTCCTTCCCAGCTAGGTGGCAGTTTTGGAGATAAGCCTCTCTTCCGTTGCAAGTTGTGAAGCCAGACTAACTGCCCTTCTTCGAATCCTCTATTATTTGCACGGATGTCATATCGTTGCCTTCATCCTATCACTTGAAATTTGTATCCTTTCTCTGACAAATCTGTGTATCTCGTCGATATCTTCCTTCAATTTATCGACGTACGCTTGTCCACACAAGCTGTCGTAGGAATCGCCCCAAACTTCAGGTCTCCAGGTTATCTTAATTATGTCCAAAAACGATGGTAGCTGGTGTTGTTCCCGTTGTATCATGTGTTGCTGACCGATATGCCACTAGGAACAGTGGAATATTTTTATCCCAATTACGCTGGTTCCCATCAACGGTTTTTTTTAAAAATTCTTCTAACGTAGCATTAAACCGTTCAACCATGCCGTCTGACTGAGGATGGAAAGGTGTTGTTCTTGTTTTATTGATCCCCAATAATTGACACATTTTCTGGAACACCACTGACTCAAAATTGCGGCCTTGATCCGAATGCAGTTCCATAGGTACCCCGTATCGACTAATCCAATTATTTACCACGGCGTTAGCGATTGTTGTTGTTTCTTGGTTCGGTATTGGATAGACTTCAGGTCACTTACTGAAATAATCCATCACCACTATAACATACTTGTTTCCGCTTTCGCCGGTAGGAAATGGACCTGCAATATCCATAGTGATCCGCTCAAATGGTGCTCCGCTATTATACTGCTGCATTTTCCCATGGCTTCGTTTTGCAGGACCCTTAACTGCCATGCATTGATCACATTTTTGACACATTTTTGACTGCCCAGTAAAAACTCTTTCGTGGACTTTTGCCAGAGTCTTATTGATTCCTAGATTGCCACCACTGGTTCCCTCGTGATATTCCCTCAAAATTTCTGGAATTCGGATTCTCGGTACCACCACCAATGATTGTCTATTTCTACCATCGGAACTTTCCAGATTCGTTTTAAACAACCGTCTTCGATTACCAGACTATCCCATTGAGCCCAATATGCTTAACTATAGGGCTCTTATCAGCTATCTCCTTCCATAATGGTCTGTGGCTGATCTTCCACGAATTTTAATATGATCGATAGATCAGGATCTTTGGATGTCTCCTTTCTGATTTCTTCGTTGCTCCACTCATCGGATGAAACACTTGTATAAGTCTTACGTCAATGACATGTTCCTTACTCTCCACTCGACCACAATGTTTGCAATCGACGGGACACGGTCGTCTTGACAGAGCATCTGCATTACCGTGAGCACTTCCTTTCCGATGTTGGATGGTATAATCGAAGCAACCCAACCTTTCGATCCACCGGGCTATCTGTCCTTCCAGATTTTAAACTGAAACAGCCATGTAAGAGCACCATGATCTGTCTTTATGAGAAATGAATGGCCATAAAGATACTTCGAAAATGCGCTAAACATTGTACTATGGCCAACAGCTCTCTCCTTGTTACACAATAATTTCGCTCCCGGCTTTGATAAAACTTTCGAAAATATGCTATAACCCGTTCTTGCTCATCTATTTCTTGAGACAAAACCCCTCCAATACCATTATTACTTGCATCAGTATCCAAGATGAATCTTCGATTTGGTACTGGGTATGCAAGTATTGGCGCTGTGCACAACCGCTTCTCAACTCGCTGAACGCTTCTTCATGCTGTTTATTCCATTGGAATGGCTTGTTCTTTTGTGCGTTAATTCATGTAAGCTTTTCGCACGTCAGCAAATCCCGGTACGAATCGTTGGTAGTACGTGCAAAGCCCTACAAAACTTCTCAGATCGTGTAAGTTCTGTGGGTTTGGCCAATCCTTGACAGCTGAGATTTATCCTCATCTGTATGTATACCACTCCTTGTTATCTTATGTCCCAAATATTTAACTTCGTTGCGGAACTAGGCACACTTCTTTAGACTCAATTTTAACCCTGCTGAATGAATCCGCTCGAACACTTCGCCACAGGTTTTGCAGATGTTCCTTGAAGTTTTTACCCATAACTATGATGTCATCTAGGTATACCAAGCACGTTTTCCAATGAAACCCTTTCAGCACTCGATCCATTAGCCTTTCAAACGTCGCAGGAGCGTTACATAATCCAAACGGCATAACGTTAAATTGCCACAGTCCGTAACTCACACTGAACGCCGTTTTCTCTTTATCTTCTTCTGCGTCTACCACCTGCCAATATCCACTTTGTAGATCCAAAGTGGAAAATAATCGTGCACCCGCCAACGTGTCCAATGTATCATCAATTCTCGGTAACGGATAACTGTCCTTCTTAGTGATCGAATTGAGTTTTCTATAATCGACGCAAAATCTCATGCTGCCATCTTTCTTCTGCACCAATACCACAGGTGAACTCCATGGACTAGTCGATTGCTCAATCAACCCTGCGGTTTGCATATCCGTTACCATGCGATCCACTTCCGATTGTTTTGCCAATGGTAATCTTCTTGGAGCTTGTTCAATTGGCATTGCTGTCTCGGTGTCGATCCGGTGTTTAACTAAGTTCGTTCTACCATTTTCTTCGGGAGCACCACAGAAAATGGACGTGTATTTTTCCAACAACACTTTTGCAGCTAGTTTTTGTTCTGGACTTAGTTGTTCTGTCCATTTCTGTGTCTATTCTTCCACGATTTTCTGCTGCCGTTGAACTTTAGCCTTAACACTCGGATTCATTTCTATCGTGGATATTTCTTCGCATCTACCAATAAAAGTCCCCTTTTCGATGGTTTTAGTCTTGTCCGATAAGTTGAGAACCCTCAATGGTATTCTATTGTCACGATCCGTTTTATCAATGCTTTAAAGCATTATTTCTCATAATTGTTGTTCTTCGTCACTGGCTTCTACAACCCACAACTTTCGTGTCCCAGGACCTTCATTCCAATTTACCCCAAATTACTGTTTCTGAGCGTGGTGGCAGCTTTGTTCGATGGTCCAACATAACTCGCCTGACGATTGGCTCTTTGCTATCCAATTGTAACGGCAGCTCAACATTACCAAAACTTAGTGTTTCTTTTCCCACATTCAACACAAATTTGTTCTTCTTCATGAAGTCCATACCCAAAATAACTTCATCTACGATATCGGCCACCAAAACCTCGTGACAGAAGTTTCTGTTTCCAATTCGTATGGTCACTTCCTTATTTCCTTTGATCTCTGCACATACAAAAATTGAGTTGTGGTGATAAAACACACGCTTTGGTAGTAATTTTTGCTAATTTATATTTTTTTTGAACTTTTTTCATTATTTGTCCATACATTCATTTTGAACGTCATTTTAAACAAAAAATACCAAAATTTTACCAAAGTAAATTAA
This sequence comes from Tipula lateralis, assembly GCA_963932295.1. NCBI lineage: Eukaryota > Metazoa > Arthropoda > Insecta > Diptera > Tipulidae > Tipula > Tipula lateralis. The sequence continues at coordinate 184,002 of CAWVQQ010000393.1, read as the reverse complement.
ATCACCACAACTCAATTGTTTCATATTGATATTGTTCAAAATATCGGTTAAATGAGAATTTCACCCCAAATGACATTAAATTGAACTTAAAAATAAAATATTTGGTTCAAAAGAACGGTAAAAACGACAAGTTTTGTGTGAACCTGTCTATTTACCATTATTTTGATTAAAATATTTAATTTTGAGTTGCAATTTTATGTATTCGAAGAGAAATTCTCCATTCACCCAATTTTATGAAGATTTTGGTACATGTCGTTCAAAATGACGTTAAAATGGACCAAATAACGAACAAAACACAAAAAAATAATTAGCAGCAATTACTACCAAAGCGTGTGTTTTGTCATCTCAACCCAATTTTTTGATATTAAAATAGTTCAAAATATGGGTGAAATGCACAATTTGACCCCAAGCAATGTAAAAATGTACGTTAAATTAAAAATTTGTCTGTTTTACCGTTATTTCAACCAAAGTATTAAATTTTGACGTGCATTTTTATGTTGTGCGGGGTTAAATGGTCCATTTTACTCAAATTTTGGACAATTGAAATATAAAAAAATTGAGTTGTGGTGATAAAACACACGCTTTGGTAGTAATTTTTGCTAATTTATATTTTTTATGTGTTTTAATTCATTATTTGTCCATTTGAACGTCATTTGAACAAAAGATACCAAAATTCTAGCAAAGTTGTGTTTTACCGACAACTCAATTTGTGTCATATTCAAATTGTTTAAAATGTTGGTCCAATGGAGAATTTAACCCAAATGACATTTTATTGCACTTAATTATTAAATATTTGGTTCAAAATAACACCCAAAAATATTAAAAAACAAAAATTGATAAGCAAAAATATCGTTCAGAATGACGTTCAAATGGACAAATAATGAACAAAACACAAAAAAAATATAAATTAGCAAAAAATACTACTTAAGCGTGTGTTTTGTCACCACAACTCAATTTGTTGATATTTCAATTGTTCAAAATGTGGGTAAAATGCACAATTTAACACCACGCAATATAAAAGGACGTAAGAAATTTAAATTTGGTTCCAAGTAAACGGTTAATTGACAAGTTTACACAAAACTTGTCTCTTTTACCGTTATTTCGAACAAAATATTTAATTTTAACGTGAATTTTTATGTTGTGCGGGGTTAAATAGTCCATTTTACCCACATTTTGGACAAATGAAATATAAAAAAATGGAGTTGTGGTGATAAAACATACGCTTTGGTAGAAAATTTTCCCAATTTATAGTTTTCTCTGTTTTAATTCATTATTTGTCCATTTGAACGTCATTTTGAACAATTAATACCAAAATTCTACCAAAGTTAATTTTGTTACCACAACTCAATTGTTTTTTTATTAAAATGGTTCAAAATGTCGGTTAAATGGAGAATTTCAGCCCAAATGACATTAAATTGCACTTAAAAACTTAATATTTGATTCAAAATAACACAAAAAAAATATTAATAAGCAAAACTTACTTCCACAGCGTGTGTTTTTTTCACCACAATTCAATTTCTTTATATTAAAATTGTTCAAAATTTGGGAAAGTGCACAATTCAACCCCACGCAATATAAAAAAGCACGTAAAAATTTAAAATTTGATTCGAAATACGGAAAATAGACAAGTTTTCACAGAACTAGTCTCTTTTACCGTTATATCGAAAAAAATTGTAAATTTTACGTGCATTTTTATGATGCGCGGGGTTAAAAGGTCCATTTTACCCACATTTTGAACAATTGAAATGTATAAAATTTAAGTTGTGATGATAGAACACACCCTTTGGTAGAAATTATTGCTAATTTATATGGTTTTTGTGTTTTAATTCCTTATTTTACACGCATCATAAAAATACATGTAAAATTAAAAAATTTGGTTCGAAATAACGGTAAATAGACAAGTTTACACACAAGTTGTTTGTTTATAATTAGTTCGAACAAAAAATTTAATTTTTACGTGCATTTTGATGTTGTGCGGGGGAAAATGGTCCATTTTATCCACATCTTAGACAATTGAAATATAAAAAAATTGAGCTGTGGTGATAAAACACACGCTTTGGTAGTAATTTTTGCTGATTTATATTTTTTGTGTTTTATTCATTATTGTCCATTTGAACGTCATTGTGAACAATAAGTACCAAAATTCTACCAATGTGTGTTTTATCACAACCACTTAATTGTCTCATATTGAAATTGTTCAAAATGTCGGTTAAACGAAGAATTTTAGCCCAAATGAATGATAAATTGCACTTTAAAATTAATATTTGGTTCAAATAACACAAAAAAATATAAATAAGCAAAAATTACAACCAAACCATGTGTTTTGTCACCACAATTCAATTATTTTATAATTGAATCGTTCAAAATGTGGCTAAAATGCACAATTTAACCCGATGCAATACAAAAATGCACGTAAAAATTTAAAATTTGGTTCGAAATAACGATAAATAGACAATTTTACACAAAACTTGTCTGTTTTACCGTTATTTTGAAAGAAATATTAATTTTTACGTGCGTCCACGGGGTTAAATGGTCCATTTTACCCACATTTGGACAATTGAAATATACAAAATAGATTTGTGATGTTAAAACACACGTTTTGGTAATAAGTTTTGCTAATTTATAATTTGTTTGCATTTGATTCATTATTTGTCCATTTAAACGTCATATTGAACAAGTAATACCAAAATTCTACCAAAATTAATTTTATTACCACAACTGAATTGTTTCATATTTAATTTGTTCAAAATGTTGGTTAAATGGAGAATTTCAGCCCAAATAACATTAAATGGCACTTAAAAGTTAAATATTTGGCTCAAAATAACACAAAAAAAAATATTAATTAGCAAAAATTACTATCAAAGCGAGTGATGTGTCACCACGATCCAATTTGTTTATTTTGAAATTGTTCAAAATTGGGGTAATATAACAATTTTATCCCACGCTTTATTCAAATGCACGAGAAAATTTAAAATTTGGTTCGAAATAATTGTGAATAGACAAGTTTAAACAAAATTTTTCTATTTTACAGTTATCGTGAACAAAATATTTAAATTTAACGTGCATTTTTATGTTGCGTGGAGTTATATTGTCAATTTGTCAAAAATTACTACCAAAACGTGAATTTTATCACTACAACTCTAATTTTGTGTATTCCAATTGTTCTTAATTTTGGTAAAATGGACAATATAACCCCACGCAACATAAAAATGCACGTGAAAATTTTATATTTAGTTACTTGACTATTTATCGTTATTTCGTACCAAATTTTAAATTTTTACGTGCATTTTGATATTGCGTAGGTTAAATTGTGTATTTAACTCACATTTAAAACCGTTTATATATAAAAATATTGAATTGTTTGTTGACAAAACACACGCTTTGGTAGTAATTTTTGCTTATTAATATTTTTTCGTGTAAATTTTAACAAAATATTAAATTTTTAAGTGCAACTTAATGTCATTTAGGGTGAAATTCTCCATTAAACTGACATTTTGAACAATTTCAATATGAAACAATTGAAAAAACTTATGTTGTGGTGATTAGACACATTTCGGTAGAAATTTTGTACTTATTGTTCAAAATTACGTTCAAATTGACAAATAATGAATTAAAACACAATTAAATTTATAAATTAGCAAAAATTACTACCAAAGCGTGTGTTTTATCACCACAACTCAAATTATATTTATTTCAATTGTCCAAAATGAAAGTAAACTGGACCATCTTACCTCGCGCAACATGAAAATGGACGTAAAAATTAAATATTTTATTCGAAATATCAGTAAAACAGTCAAGTTTTGTGTAAACTTGTCTATTCACCGTTATTTCGAACCAAGTTTTAAATTTAGGCGTGCATTTTTATTTTCAGTGGGGTTAAATTGTGCATTTTTACCAACATTTTGAACAATTTTAATATTAAAAAAATTGAATTGTGGTGACAAAACACACGCTTTGGTAGTAATTTTTGCTTATTAATATTTTTTTGTGTTACTTTGAACCAAATATTTAATTTTCAAGTGCAATTAAATGTCATTTGAGCTGAAATTCTCCAATTAACAGACATTTTGAACAATTTTTATATGAAACAATTGAGTTGAAGTGATAAAATTAACTTTGGTAGAATTTTGATATTTATTGTTCAAAATGACGTTCAAATAGACAAATAATGAATAAAAACAGAAAAAAATAGCAAAAATTACTACCAGAGCGTGTGTTTTATCACCAAAACTCAATTTTTTTATGTTTCAATTTGTCTTAAATGTGGATTAAATGGACAATTAACCTTGCGCAACATAAAAATGCACGTAAAAATTTAATTTTTTTGTTCGAAATATTGGTAAAACCGACAAGTTTAGTGTAAACTGGTCTTTTTACCGTTATTTGGAACCAAATTTTAAATTTTTGCGTGCATTATTATATTGCGTGGGGTTAAATTGTACATATACCCCACAAATTGAACAATTTAAATATCAAAAAATTGATTTGAATTGACAAAACACACGCTTTAGTTGTAAATTTTGCTAATTTATATTTTTGTTTGTGTTTTTGTTCATTATTTGTCCTATTAAACGTCATTTTGAACGGTATGTACCATAATCTTAACAAAATAATGGGTAAATGAAGAATTTTACCCCAAATGAAATAGAATTGCACCTTAAAATTAAAAATTATAATCTTAATAACGGTAAATAGACAAGTTGACACAAAACTTGTCGTTTTTACCGTTATTTTGAACCAAATATTAAATTTTTAAGTGCAATTTAATGTCATTCGGGGTGAAATTTTTCATTTCAGTGATATTTTGACTAATTTAAATATGGAACAATTGAGTTGTGGTGATAAAATTACCTTTGGTAGAATTTTGGTATTAATTGTTCAAAATGACGTTGAAATATGAATGACGTTCAAATTTTTATTCAATAATGAATAAAAAATACAGAAAATTTATAAATGCGCAAAAATTACTACCAAAGCGTGTACTTAATCACCACAACCCCATTTTTGTATATTTCAATTGTTCAAAATTTGGGTAAAATGGACCATTTAACCCTACGCAACATTCAAATTAAATATTTTTTTCGAAATAACGGTTAAACAGACAAGTTTTGTTAAACTTGACTATTAATCATTATTTCGTACCAAATTTTTAATTAAGGCGTGATTTTCTATATTGCGTGGGGTTAAATTGTGCATTTAACCCAAATTTTGAACAATGTCAATATAAAAAAATTGAATTGTGTTGACAAAACACACGCTTTGGTAGTAATTTTTGCTTATAAATTATTTTTTTTGTGTAATTTTGAACCAAATATTTAATTTTTAAGTGCTACTTAATGTCATTTGGGGTGAAATTTTCTATTCAACTGACATTTTGAACAATTTCAATATGAAACAAATAAGTTGTAACAAAAAAAACTAACTTTGGTAGAATTTTTGTAATAATTGTTCCAAATGACATTCAAATTAACCAATAATGAACAAAAACACAAAAAAATATGAATTAGCAAAAATTACTACCAAAGCGTGTGTTTTATCACCACAACTCAATTGTTTTATATTTCCATTGTCCAAAATGTGCGTTAAATGGACCATTTAACCCCGCGCAATATAAAAATGCAATTATAAATTTAATATTTTTTCGAAATAACGGCAAAACAAGTTTTGTGAAAACTTGTCTATTTATCGTTATTTCGAACCAAATTTGTAATTTTTACGGCCATTTTTATTTTGCGTGGGGTTTAATTGTGCATTTTACTCACATTTAGAACAATTTAAATATAGAAAATGGATTTGAGGTGACAAAACACACGCTTTGTTCGTAATATTTGCTTACAAATATTTTTTTTTGTGTTATTTTGAACCAAATATTAAAGTTTTAAGTGCAATTTAATGTCATTTGGGCTGAAACTCTCCATTTAAGCGACATTTTGAACAATTTCAATATGAAACAATTGAATTATGGTGATAAAACACACTTTTTGGTATTTATTGTTCAAAATGACGATCAATTGGACAACTAATGAATAAAAACATGAGAAAAATATAAATTAGCAAAAATTACTACCAAAGCGTGTGTTTTATCACCACAACTCTATTTTTGTATATTCCAATTAACGATAGATAGACAAGTTAATACAAAACTTGTCTGTTTTACCATTATTTCGAACAAAATATTTAATTTTGACGTGCGTTTTCATATTGCGTGGGGTTATATTGTCAATTTAACCCACATTTTGAACAATTTAAATATAAAAAAATTGAATTGTGGTGACAAAACACACGCTTTGGTAGTAATTTATGCTTATAAATTTTTTTTTGTGTTATTTTTTACCAAATATTTAATTTTTAAAGTCGAATAAAATGTCATTTGGGGTGAAATTCTCAATTAAACCGACATTTAAAACAATTTAAATACGAACAAATAAAGTTGAGATGATAAAACACACTTCGGTTGAATTTTGGTATTTTTTGTTCAAAATAACGTTCAAATGGACAAATAATGAATAAAAACGCAAAAAAATATAAATAAGCAAAAATTGCTACCAAAATTTAGGAAAAATGGACCATTTAACCACGCGCAATATAAAATGCACGTAAAAATTTAATATTTTGTTCGAAATAACGGTAAAACAGACAAGTTTTGTGTAAACTTGTCTATTTACCGTTATTTCGAACCAATTTTTAAATTTTTTGGTGCATTTTAATATTGCGTGGGGTTAAATTGTGCATTTTTCCCACATTTTGAACAATTTAAATATTATAAAATTGAGTTGAGGTGACAAAACACACGCATTAGTAGTATTTTTGCTAACTAATATTTTTTTGTGTTTTTGTTCATTATTTGTCCATTTGAACGTCATTTTGAACGATATGTACCAAAATCTTAACAGAATAATGGGTAAATGGAAAATTTGGCCTAAATGACATAAAATTGCACTAAAAAATTAAATAGTTTATTCGAAATAACAGTAAATAGACAAGTTGCTACACAACTTGTCGTTTAAACCGTTACTTTGAACCGGATATTTAATACTTAAGTAAAATTTATGTCATTTGGGGTAAAATTCTCCATTTAACCGACATTTTGAACAATTAAATTAGAAACAATTGAGTTGTGGTGATAAAATTAACATTGGTAGAAATTTGGTATTAATTGTTCAAAATGACGATCAAATGGACCAATAATGAATAAAAAAACAAAAAAATATGAATTATCAATAATAACTACCAAAGCGTGTGTTTTATCATCACGACTCAAGTTTTTCATATTTCAATCGTTGTAAATGTGGGTAAAATGGACGATTTAACCCCACGCAATATAGAAATGCACGTTAAAATTTAATATTTTGTTCGAAATAACGGTTTAACAGACAAGTTTTGTGTAAAATTGTCTATTACCCGTTATTTCGAACCAAATTTTAAATTTTTACGTGCATTTGTATATTGCGTGGGGTTTAATTGTGCATTTTACGCAAATTTTGAACAATTTCAATATTAAAAATTGAATTCTGTTGACAAAGCACACGCTTTGGTAGTAATTTTTGCTAATAAATATTTATTTTTTGTGTTATTTTGAACCAAATATTTAATTTTTAATTGCAATTTAATGTCCTTTGGTCTAAAATTCTCCATTTAACCGAAATTTGGAACAATTTCAATATGAAACAATTGAGTTGTGGTGATAAAACACATTTCTGTAGAATTTTGGTATTAGTTGTTCAAAATGACGTTCAAATGGACAAATAATGAATAAAAACACCAAAAAAATATAAAAAAGCAAAAATTACTACCAAAGCATGTGTTTTATCACCACAACTCAATTTTTTTATATTTCAATTGTCCTTAATTTAGGTTAAATGGACCATTCAACCCCTAGCAACATAAAAATGCACGTAATAATTTAATATTTTGCTCGAAATGACGGTAAACCAGACAAGTTTAGTGTTAACTTGTGTATTTACCGTTATTTCGAACCAAATTTTAAATTTTTACGTTAATTTTGATATTGCATGGGGTGATATTGTGCATTATCAACACTTTGAACAATTTTAATATCAAAAAATTTATTTGAGGTTTCAAAACACACGCTTTAGTAGTAATTTTTGCTTATTAATTTTTTTTTGTGTTTTTGTTCATTATTTGTCTATGCGAACGTCATTTTGAACGATATGTACCAAAATCTTAACAAAATAATGGATAAATGGAGAATTTCTTCCCAAATGAAATAATTTTGCACCCAAAAATTAAATATTTTGATCGAAATAACGGTAAATAGACAAGTTGACACAAAACTTTTCGTTTTAACCGTTATTTTGAACCAAATATTGAATTTTTAAGTGCAATTTTATATCTTTTGGGGTAAAATTCTCCATTTAACCGACATTTTGAACAATTTTAATATAAAACAATTGAGTTGTGGTGATAAAATTAATTTTGGTAGAATTTAAGTATTAATTGTTCAAAATGACAATCAAATATGAATGACGTTCAAAATTTTATTCAATAATGAATAAAAAATACAAAAAATTTATAAATTAGCAAAAATTACTACCAAAACGTGTGTTTTTTCACCGCAACCATATTTTTGTATATTCCAATTGTTCAAAATTTGGGTAAGATGGACAATATAACCCCACGCAACATAAAAATGCACGTTTTTATTTAATGTTTTGTTCGAAAAAACGGTAAAACAGACAAGTTTTGTGTAAACTTGTCTATTAATCGTTACTTCGTACCAGATTGTAAATTTAAAGTTGAATTTTTATATTGCGTGGGGTTTAATTGTGCATTTTACCCACATTTTGAACAATCCAAATGTAAAAAAATTGAATTTCAGTGACAAAACACACGCTTTGGTAGTAATTTGTGCTTAATAAATTTTTTTTTGTGTAATTTTAAACCAAATATTTAATTTTTAAGTACAATTATATGTCATTTGGGGTAAAATTCTCCAGTTACCCATTTTTTTAAAAGGATTTTGGTACATATCGTTCAAACTAAAGTTCAAATGGACAAATAATGAACAAAAACACAAACAAAAATATAAATTAGCAAAAATTCCTACCAAAGCGTGGGTTTTGTCGCCTCAAATCATTTTTTTGATATTCAAATTGATCAAAATGTGGGTAAAATGCACAATTTAACCCCACGCAATATAAAAATGCACGTGAAAATTTAAAATTTGGTTCAAAATAACGGCAAATAGACAAGTTTACACTAAACTTGTCGGTTTTACCGTTATTTCGAACAAAATATTTAATTTTTACGTGCTGTATAATGTTGCGCGGGGTTAAATGGTCCTTCATTAAAAAATCACAAAAAAAATATTAGTTAGCAAAAATACTACTAAAGCGTGTGTTTTATTACCACAATTCAATTTTTTGATTTTTAAATTGTTCAAAATGTGAGGTTAATGCACAATTCAACCCCACGCAATTTAAACAAGCACGTTTAAAAATTAAAATTTGGTTCGAAATAACGGTAAATAGCCAAGTTTACACAAAACTTGTCTGGTTACCGTTTTTTCGAACAAGAAATACAATTGTTACGAAAAATTTTATTTTGCGCTGTGTTGAATGGTCCATTTGTCCGATACTTTGGACAATTTGAATATAAAAAAATTGAGTTGTGGTGATAAAACACACGCTTGGGTAGTAATTTTTGCTAATATTCATTTTTTTTTTGTGTTTTTATCTATTTGTCCATTTGAACGTCATTTTGAACAATTATTACCCAAAAATTCTTCCAAAATGTGTTTAATTACCACAACTCAATTGTTTTATATTAAATATGTTCAAAATGTTGGTTAAATAGAGAATTTCAGCCCAACTGACATTTAATTGCACTAAAAAATTAAATAAATTGCTCAAAATAACACAAAAAAATTATAATAAGCAAAAATTACAACCAAAGCGTTTGTTTTGTCACCACAATTCAATTTTTTTATATTTTAATAGTTCAAAATGTGGGTAAAATGCAAAATTTAACCCCACGCAATATCAAAATACACGTAACAATTTAAAATTTGGTTCGAAATAACGGGAAATAGACAAGTTTAAACAAAACTTGTCTATTTTACCATTATTTTGAACAAAATATTAAATTTTCACTTGAATTTTAATGTTGCGTGGAGTTAAATGGTCCATTTTACAAAAATTTTGGACAATTGGATTATACCAAAATAGATTTGTGGTGATAAAACACACGCTTTTGTAGTAATTTTTGTAATTTAAATTTTTCTTGTGTTTTTATTCATTATTGGTCCATTAAAACGTCACTTTGAACAGTTTTTACCCAAAATTCTACCAAAATGTGTCATATCACCACAACTCAATTTGTTTCTTTAAAATTGTTCAAAATGTCGGTTTAATGAAGAATTTTACCCCAAATGACATTTGATTGCTTTTTAAAATTATATATTTGGTTCAAATAACACAAAAAAAATATTAATAAGCAAAAATTACAACCAACCCGTGTGTTTTGTCAACACAATTCAATTTTTTTATATTTAAATGGTTCAAAGTGAGGGTAAAATGCACAATTTAACACCATGCAATATATAAATGCACGTTCAAATTTAAAATCTGGTTCAAAATAACGGTAAATAGACAAGTTTACACAAAACTTGTCTTTGTTATCGTTATTTCGAACAAAATATTAAATTTTTACGTGCATTGTTATGTTGCGCGGGGTTGAATGGTCCATTTTACCCACATTTTGGACAATTAAAATATACAAAACAGATTTAAGATGATTAAACACACACTTTGGTAGTAATTATTGGTAATATATATTTTTCTCGTGTTTTTATTCATTATTTGTCCATTTGAACGTCATTTTGAACAATAAATACCAAAACTCTACCAAAGCGTGTTAAATCACCACAATTAAATTGTTTCATACTAAAATTGTTCAAAATGTCGGTCAAATGGAGAATTTTCGCCCAAATGACATTAAATTGCACTTAAAAAATAAATATTTGATTCAAAATAACACGAAAAAATATAAATAAGCAAAAATTACTACCAAAGCGTGTGTTTTGTCACCACAATTCAATTTCTTTATAGTTAAATTGTTTAAAATGCGGGTAAAATGGAAATTTTTTAACCCAATTATTATAAAAATGCACGTTAAATATTAAATTTGGTTCGAAATAACGGAAAATAGACAAGTTCACACAAAACTTGTCTGTTTTACCGTTATTCCGAACGAAATATTAAATTTTAACGTGCATATTAATGTTGCGCGGGGTAAAATGGTCCATTTTACCCACATTTTGAACAATTGAAATATAAAAAAATTGAGTTGTGATTATAAAACACACGCTCCGGTAGTATTAATTGCTAATTTATATTTTTTTGTCTTTTAAAACCTTATTTGTCCATTCGAACGTCATTTTGAACAATAAATACCAAAATTCTATTAAAATGTGTTTAATCACCACATCTCAATTGTTTTATATTCAAATTGTTCAGAATGTCGGTTAAATGGAGAATTTTAGCCCAAATGACATTCAATTGTACTTAAAAATTAAAGATTTGGTTCAAAATAACGCAAAAAAAATATTTAATAGTAAAAATTACTACCAAACCGTGTGTTTTGTCACCACAATTCAATTTTTTGATATTCAAATTGTTCAAAATGTGGGTAAAATGCACAATTTTACCCCACGCAATTAAAAATTCACGTAAAAATTTTAAATTTGTTCGAAATAACGGTTTATAGACAAGTTTAAACAAAACTTGTCTATTTTACCGTTATTTTGAAAAAAATATTAATTTTTTACGTGCATTTTTATGTTGCGTGGGATAAAACGGTCCATTTTACCCAAATTTTGGACAATTGGAATATACAAAAATAGATTTGTGGTGATAAAACACACGCTTTGGTAGTATTTTTTGCAAATTTATATTTTTATTTTGTATTTTTATTCAGTCTTTGTCTATTTTAACGTCATTTAGAACAATTAATACAAAAATCCTACCAAAGTGTGTTTTATCACCACTAAAGCGTGTGTTGTATTACCACAACACAATTTTTCGATATTTAAATTGTTCAAAATGTAGGGTAAATGCACAATTAAACCCCGCGCAATATAAGAAAGCACGTAAACATTTAAAATTTGGTTCGAAATAACGGTAAATAGCCAAGTTTACACAAAACTTGTAAGTTTTACCGTTATTTCGAACAAGATATAAAATTTTTACGTAAATTTTATTTTGCGCTGGGTTAAATGGTCCATTTTAGCGATAGTTTGGACAATTTTAATATAAAAAAATTGAAATGTGGTGATAAAACACACACTTTGGTAGTAATTTTTGCTTATATACATTTTTTTCTGTTTTTATCTAGTTGTCCATTTAACGTCATTTTGAACAATTAATACCCAAAAGTTCTACCAAAGTGTGTTTGATTACCACAACTCAATTGTTTCATATTTTAATTGTTCCAAATGTCGGTTAAATGAAGAATTTCATCCCAAATGACATTAAATTGCAATTAAAAATTAAATATTTGGTTCAAAATAACACAAAAAAAAAAATTAATTAGCAAAAATTACTACCAAACCGTGTGTTTTGTCACAACAATTCAATTTTTTGATATTTGAATTGTTCAAAATGTGGGTGAAATGCACAATTAAATCCCACGCAATGTAAAACTGCACGTTTAAAATACGAATTTGGTTCAAAATAACGGGAAGTTTACTCAAAACCTGTCTGTTTTACCGTTATTTCAAACAAAATATTAAATTTTTACGTACATTTTAATGTTGAGCGGGGTTAAATTGTTCATTTTGCCCACATTTTGGACAAGTACAATATACAGAAAATTGAGTTGTGGTGATAAAACACACGCTTTGGTAGTAATTTTTGCTAATTTATATTTTTTTGTGTTTTTATTCTTTATTTGTCCATTTGAATGTCATTTTTAACAATTGATACCAAAGTTCTACCAAAGTGAGGTTTATTACCACATCCCAATTGTTTCATATTGACATTGTTTAAAATGTCGGTTTAATGGACAGTTTCAGCCCAAATGACATTAAATGCACTTAAAAATTAAATATTTGATTCAAAATAACACAAAAAAATATTAATAAGCAAAAATTTCTACCAAAGCGTGTGTTTTGTCACCACAATTCAATTTTATAATATTAAAATTGTTCAAAATTTTCGTAAAATGCACAATTCAGCCCCACGCAATATAAAAATGCACGTAAAAATTTAAAATTTAGTTCCCAATAACAGATAATAGACAAGTTTAAACAAAACTTGTCTATTTAACCGTTATTTTGAACAAAATATTAAATGTTTATGTGCGTTATTATGTTGCGTGGGGTTATATTGTCCATTTTTCCCAAAATTTGAACATTAAGAATACACCAAAATAGATTTGTGGTGATAAAACACACGCTTTGGTAGTAATTTTTGCTAATTTATTTTTTTTTGTAATTTGTTTCATAATTTGTCCATTTAAACGTCATTTTAAACAAGTTATACCAAAATTTTATCAAAGTTTATTTTATCACCACAACTCAATTGTTTCATATTTAAATTGTTCAAAATGTCGGTTAAATGGATAATTTCTTCCCAAATGACATTAAATTGCACTTAAAAATTTGGTTCATATTAACGGAAAAAACGACAAATTTTGTGTCAACTTGTCTATTAACCGTTATTTCGATTTGAATATTTAATTTTTAGGTGCAATTTTATGTTACTTGGGGTGACATTCTCCATTTACCCATTATTTTGTTTAGAGTTTTGTACATATTGTTCAAAATGACGTTCAAATGGACAAATAATAAACAAAAACACAAAAAAATATTATTTATCAAAAAATACTACCAAAGCGTGTGTTTTGTCACCACAATTCAATTTTTTGATATTTAAATAGTTCAAAATGTGGTAAAAATGAAAATTTTTACCCCACGCAATATTAAAATGCACGTAGAATGTAAAATTTGGTTCGAAATAAAGATAAACAGACAAGTTTACAAAAAATTGTTATGTTTTACCATTATTTCGAACAAAATATTAATTTTTACGTGCATTTTTATGTTGCGTAGGGTCAAATGGTTCATTTTACCCACATTTTGGACAATTTTAATACTGTTTCGTTTTTTCCTAGAAGAGATTCAAACCACTCTTCGGCTCGATCACTGGATTGTGAATAATTAAACTACTTGCTTATTTTTTATTTTAACATTTATTTAATAAACACCACAAATCACTTTCACAGTACTTTTCTTTTAGTGTTTCTTTTACTATTTCACTATTTCACTATTTATTAGTTTTTCCCGATTTTAATTTATCGCTTTCCCAATTCAGACTGAAAGTTTATGCTTTCTCCTCGCGTATTTATACTCATTTTGCCCGCTTCTCGGTCAAAGTAGAATTTTCCATTTATTTATTATTTCGCCTGTATACTGCGATTCATGCTGGTTTCCAAATACGAGCTTAATACTTCTATTCAATCATAGATGTCACCCGTGTCCGTAACACTACCCTCCGCCCAAACCTATTCGTCCCGAACAGGATCCAATTCCCTTCCTCTATAGAGAGCCAACCTTTCCAAATGTACAACCTTTGGTTTTCCTCGGATGCCCTTCTGAATTCGGTAAATTACATCTTTGAATTTTGTTATCACCTTGTATGGTCCTTCCCAGCTAGGTGGCAGTTTTGGAGATAAGCCTCTCTTCCGTTGCAAGTTGTGAAGCCAGACTAACTGCCCTTCTTCGAATCCTCTATTATTTGCACGGATGTCATATCGTGCCTTCATCCTATCACTTGAAATTTGTATCCTTTCTCTAACAAATCTGTGTATCTCGTCGATATCTTCCTTCAATTTATCGACGTACGCTTGTCCACACAAAGCTGTCGGAGGAATCGCCCCAAACTTCAGGTCTCCAGGTTATCTTAAATTATGTCCAAAAACGATGGTAGCTGGTGTTGTTCCCGTTGTATCATGTGTTGCTGACCGATATGCCACTAGGAACAGTGGCATATTTTTATCCCAATTACGCTGGTTCCCATCAACGGTTTTTTTTAAAAATTCTTCTAACGTAGCATTAAACCGTTCAACCATGCCGTCTGACTGAGGATGGAAAGAGGTTGTTCTTGTTTTATTGATCCCCAATAATTGACACATTTTCTGGAACACCACTGACTCAAAATTGCGGCCTTGATCCGAATGCAGTTCCATAGGTACAACGTATCGACTAATCCAAATATTTTCCACGGCGTTAGCGATTGTTGTTGTTTCTTGGTTCGGTATTGGATAGACTTCAGGCCACTTACTGAAATAATCCATCACCACTAAAACATACTTGTTTCCGCTTTCGCTTGTAGGAAATGGACCTGCAACATCCATAGTGATCCACTCAAATGGTGCTCCGCTATTATACTGCTGCATTTTCCCATGGCTTCGTTTTGCAGGACCCTTAACTGCCATGCATTGATCACATTTTTGACACCATTCTGCGACCAATTGTCTGCAACCTGCCCAGTTAAATCTTTCGTGGACTTTTGCCAGAGTCTTATTGATTCCTAGATGGCCACCACTGGTTCCCTCGTGATATTCCCTCAAAATTTCTGGAATTCGGATTCTCGGTACCACCACCAATGATTGTCTATTTCTACCATCGGAACTTTCCCAGATTCGTTTTAAACAACCGTCTTCGATTACCAGACTATCCCGTTGAGCCCAATATGCCTTAACTATAGGGCTCTTATCAGCTATCTCCTTCCATAATGGTCTGTGCTGATCTTCCATGAATTTTAATATGATCGATAGATCAGGATCTTTTGATTGCTCCTTTCTGATTTCTTCGTTGGTCCACTCATCGGATGGAAACACTTGTATAAGTCTTACGTCAATGACATGTTCCTTACTCTCCACTCGACCACAATGTTTGCAATCGACGGGACACGGTCGTCTTGACAGAGCATCTGCATTACCGTGAGCACTTCCTTTCCGATGTTGGATGGTATAATCGAAGCAACCCAATCTTTCGATCCACCGGGCTATCGGTCCTTCCAGATTCTTAAACTGAAACAGCCATGTAAGAGCACCATGATCTGTCTTTATGAGAAATGACTGGCCATAAAGATACTTCCGAAAATGCGCTAAACATTGTACAATGGCCAACAGCTCTCTCCTTGTTACACAATAATTTCGCTCCGGCTTTGATAAAACTTTCAAAAAATATGCTATAACCGGTTCTTGCCCATCTATTTCTTGAGACAAAACCCCTCCAATACCATTATTACTTGCATCAGTATCCAAGATGAATCTTCGATTTGGTACTGCGTATGCAAGTATTGGCGCTGTGCACAACCGCTTCTTCAACTCGCTGAACGCTTCTTCATGCTGTTTATTCTATTGGAATGGCTTGTTCTTTTGCGTTAATTCATGTAAGCTTTTCGCAACGTCAGCAAATCCCGGTACGAATCGTTGGTAGAACGTGCAAAGCCCAACAAAACTTCTCAGATCGTGTAAGTTCTGTGGGTTTGGCCAATCCTTGACAGCTGAGATTTTATCCTCATCTGTATGTATACCACTCCTTGTTATCTTGTGTCCCAAATATTTAACTTCGTTGCGGAACTAGGCACACTTCTTGAGACTCAATTTTAACCCTGCTGAATGAATCCGCTCGAACACTTCACCCAGGTTTTGCAGATGTTCCTTGAAGTTTTTACCCATAACTATGATGTCATCTAGGTATACCAAGCACGTTTTCCAATGAAACCCTTTCAGCACTCGGTCCATTAGCCTTTCAAACGTCGCAGGAGCGTTACATAATCCAAACGGCATAACGTTAAATTGCCACAGTCCGTAACTCACACTGAACGCCGTTTTCTCTTTATCTTCTTCTGCGACTACCACTTGCCAATATCCACTTTATAGATCCAATGTGGAGCATAATCGTGCACCCGCCAACGTATCCAATGTATCATCAATTCTCGGTAACGGATAACTGTCCTTCTTAGTGATCGAATTGAGTTTTCTATATACGACGCAAAATCTCATGCTGCCATCTTTCTTCTGCACCAATACCACAGGTGAACTCCATGGACTAGTCGATTGCTCAATCAACCCTGCGGTTTGCATATCCGTTACCATGCGATTCACTTCCGATTGTTTTGCCAATGGTAATCTTCTTGGAGCTTGTTGAATTGGCATTGCTGTCTCGGTGTCGATCCGGTGTTTAACTAAGTTCGTTCTACCATTTTCTTCGGGAGCACCACAGAAAATGGACGTGTATTTTTCCAACAACACTTTTGCAGCTAGTTTTTGTTCTGGACTTAGTTGTTCTGTCCATTTCTGTGTCTATTCTTCCACGATTTTCTGCTGCCGTTGAACTTTAGCGTTAACACTCGGATTCATTTCTTTTCACATTTGACTTTCGTGGATATTTCTTCGCATTTACCAATAAAAGTCCCCTTTTTGATGGTTTTAGTCTTGTCCGATAAGTTGAGAACCCTCATTGGTATTTTATTGTCACGATCCAGTTTTATCAATGCTTTACCAAGCATTATTTCTCATACTTGTTGTTCTTCGTCACTGGCTTCTACAACCCACAACTTTCGTGTCCCAGGACTTTCATCCAATTAACCCCAATTTACTGTTTCTGAGCGTGGTGGCAGCTTTGTTTGATGGTCAAACATAACTCGCCTGAAAATTGGCTCTTTGCTATCCAATTGTAACGGCAGCTCAATATTACCAAAACTTAGTGTTTCTTTTCCCACATCCAACACAAATTTGTTCTTCTTAATGAAGTCCATACCCAAAATAACTTCATCTACAATATCGGCCACCAAAAATTCGTGACAGAAGTTTCTGTTTCAAATTCGTATGGTCACTTCCTTATTTCCTTTGATCTCTGCACATACAAAAATTGAGTTCTGGTGATAAAACACACGCTTTGGTAGTAATTTTTGTTAATTTATATTTTTTTTGAACTTTTTTCATTATTTGTCCATACATTCATTTTGAACGTCATTTTAAACAAAAAATACTAAAATTTTACCAAAGTAAATTAAATCACCACAACTCAATTGTTTCATATTGATATTGTTCAAAATATCGGTTAAATGGAGAATTTCTCCCCAAATGACATTAAATTGAACTTAAAAATAAAATATTTGGTTCAAAAGAACGGTAAAAACGACAAGTTTTGTGTGAACTTGTCTATTTACCGTTATTTTGATTAAAATATTTAATTTTAAGTGGCAATTTTAAGCATTTGGAGTGAAATTCACCATTCACCCAATTTTATTAAGATTTTGGTACATGTCGTTCAAAATGACGTAAAAATGGACAAATAATGAACAAAAACACAAAAAAAAATAATTAGCAACAATTACTACCAAAGCGTGTGTTTTGTCATCTCAACCCAATTTTTTGATATTAAAATAGTTCAAAATATGGGTTAAATGCACAATTTGACCCCAAGCAATATAAAAATGCACGTAAAAATTAAAAATTTGGTTCGAAATAACGGGAAATAGACAAGTTAACACAAAACTTGTCTGTTTTACCGTTATTTCAAGCAAAGTATTAAATTTTTACGTGCATTTTTATGTTGTGCGGGGTTAAATGGTCCATTTTATCCACATATTAGACAATTGAAATATAAAAAAATTGAGCTGTGGTGATAAAACACCCGCTTTGGTAGGAATTTTTGCTGATTTATATTTTTTGTGTTTTATTCATTATTTGTCCATTTGAACGTCATTGTGAACAATAAATCCCAAAATTCTACCAATGTGTGTTTTATCACAACCACTTAATTGTCTCATATTGAAATTGTTCAAAATTTCGGTACGATGAAGAATTTTAGCCCAAATGAATGATAAATTGCACTTTAAAATTAAATATTTGGTTCAAATAACACAAAAAAAAAATATAAATAAGCAAAAATTACAACCAAACCGTGTGTTTTGTCACCACAATTCAATTATTTTATAATTGAATCGTTCAAAATGTGGCTAAAATGCACAATTTAACCCCATGCAATACAAAAATGCACGTAAACACTTAAAATTTGGTTCGAAATAACGATAAATAGACAATTTTACACAAAACTTGTCTGTTTTACCGTTATTTCGAAAAACTTGTCTGTTTTACCATTATTTCGAACAAAATATTAAATTTTTACGTGCGTCCACGGGGTTAAATGGTCCATTTTACCCACATTTTGGACAATTGAAATATACAAAATAGATTTGTGATGATAAAACACACGCTTTGGTAATAAGTTTTTTTAATTTATATTTTGTTTGCATTTTGATTCATTATTTGTCCATTTGAACGTCATATTGAACAAGTAATACCAAAATTCTACCAAAGTTAATTTTATTACCACAACTCAATTGTTTTATATTTAATTTGTTCAAAATGTTGAATAAATGGAGAATTTCAGCCCAAAAAACATTAAATTGCACTTTAAAATTAAAATTAATTTTGCACTTAAAGCGTGTGTTTTGAAACCTCAAATAAATTTTTTGATATTAAAATTGTTCAAAGTGTTGGTAAAATGCACAATATCACCCCATGCAATATCAAAATTTACGTAAAAATTTAAAATTTGGTTCGAAATAACGGTGAATACACAAGTTAACACTAAACTTGTCTGGTTTACCGTTATTTCGAGCAAAATATTAAATTATTACGTGCATTTTTATGTTGCTAGGGGTTGAATGGTCCATTTAACCCAAATTAAGGACAATTGAAATATAAAAAAATTGAGTTGTGGTGATAAAACACATGCTTTGATAGTAGTAATTTTTGCTTTTTGATATTTTTTTGGTGTTTTTATTCATTATTTGTCCATTTGAACGTCATTTTGAACAACTAATACCAAAATTCTACAGAAATGTGTTTTATCACCACAACTCAATTGTTTCATATTGAAATTGTTCCAAATTTCGGTTAAATGGAGAATTTTAGACCAAAGGACATTAAATTGCAATTAAAAATTAAATATTTGGTTCAAAATAACACAAAAAATTAATATTTATTAGCAAAAATTACTACCAAAGCGTGTGTTTAGTCAACACAATTCAATTTTTAATATTGAAATTGTTCAAAATTTGCGTAAAATGCACAAATAAACCCCACGCAATATAGAAATGCACGTTAAAATTTAATAGTTTGTTCGAAATAACGGTATAACAGACAAGTTTTGTGTAAACTTGTCTATTTCCCGTTATTTTGAACCAAATTTTAAATTTTTACGTGCATTTTGATATTGCGTGGGGTTTAATTGTGCATTTAACCCACATTTTGAACAATATAAATATTAAAAACTTGAATTGTGGTGACAAAACACACGCTTTGGTAGTTATTTTTGCTTAATTATATTTTATTTGTGTTGTTTTGAACCAAATATTTAATTTTTAAGTGCAATTTAATGTCATTTGGGGTGAAACTCTCTATTTAACCGACATTTTGAACAATTTCAATATGGAACAATTGAGATGTGGTGACAAAACACACTTTGGTAGAATTTTGGTATTAATTGTCCAAAATGACGTTCAAATGGACAAATAAGGAATAAAAACACAAAAAAAATATAAATTAAAAATAATTACTACCAAAGCGTGTGTTTCATCATCACAACTCAATTCTTTTATATTTCAATTGTTCAAAATGTGGAAAAAATGGACCATTTAACCCCGCGCAACATAAAAATGCACCTAAAAATCTAATATTGTGTTCGAAATAACGGTTAAACAGACAAGGTTTGAGTAAACTGGTCTATTTACCGTTATTTCGAACCAAATTTAAAATTTTTCGTGCGTGTGTTTATTGCGTGAGGTTAGATTGTGCATTTTATTCAAATTTTGAACAATTTCAATATAAAAAAATTGAATTGTGGTGACAAAACACACGCTGTGGTAGTAAGTTTTGCTAATTTATATGTATTTTTAGTGTTATTTTGTACCAGATATTTAATTTCAAAGTGCAATATAATGTCATTTGGGCTAAAATTCTTGATTTGACCGACATTTTGAACAATTTTTGAATAAAACAATTGAGTTGTGGTGATAAAACTCACTTTGGTAGAATTTTGGTATTAATTGTTCAAAATGACGTTCAAATGGACAAATAATGAATAAAAACACAAATTAAATATAGATTAGCAAAAATTACTACCAAAGCGTGTGTTTTATCACGATAACTCAATTTTTTTATATTTTTATTGTCCAAAATGTGAGTAAACTAGACTATTTACCCCGCGCAACATATAAATGCACGTAAAAATTTAATATTTTGTTCGAAATAACGGTAAAACAGACAAATTTTGTGTAAACTCGTGTGCACAAATTTTGTGTACCGTTATTTCGAACCAAATTTTAAATTTTGACGTGCATTTTTTAATTGCATGGGGTTAAATTGTGCATTTTTCCCACATTTTGAACTATTTAAATATCAAAAAATTTATTTGAGGTAACAAAACACACGCTTAAGTAAAAATTTTTGCTAATTTATATTTTTTATGCGTTTTTGTTTATTTTTTGTCCATTTGAACGTCATTTTGAACGACATGTACCAAAATCTTAACAAAATAATGGAAAAATGGAGAATTTCACAAATGACATACAATTGCACCTTAATATTAAAAATTTTAATTAAAATTACGGTAAATAGACAAGTTGACACAAAACTTGTGGTTTTATCCGTTATTTTGAACCAAATATTTAATTTTCAAGTGCAATTTAATGTCATTTGGGCTGAAATTCTCCATTTAACCGACATTTTGAACAATTTTAATATGAAACAATTCAGTTGTGGTGATAAAATTATCTTTGGTAGAATTTTGGTATTAATTGTTTAAAATGACGTTCAAATGGACAAATAATGAATAAAAACACAAAAAAAAATATAATTTGCCAAAATTACTACCAAAGCGTGTGCTTTATCACCACAACTCAATTTTTTTTTATTTCAATTGTCCAAAATGTGGGTAAAATGAACCATTTAACCACGAGAAAAATAAAAATGCTTTTAAACATATAATATTCTGTTCGAAATAACGGTTAAACAGTCAACTTTTGTATAAAATTGTGAATTAACCGTAATTTCGAACCAAATTTTTAATTTTTGCGTGCATTTTAATATTGCGTGGGGTTAAATTGTGCATTTTACCCACAATTTGAACAATTGAAATATAAAAAGATTGAATTGTGGTGACAAAACACACGATTAAGAAGAAATTTTTGCTAATTAATATTTTTTTTCGTGTTATGTTGAACCAAAAATTTCTTTTTTAAGTGCAATTGAATGTAATTTGAGGTGAAATTCTCTATTTCACCGACATTTTGAACAATTTAAATATGAAACAATTGAGATGTGGTGACAAAACACACTTTGGTAGAATTTGGTATTAATTGTTCATAATGACGTTCAAATGGAAAAATAATGGATAAAAACACAAAAAAATATAAATTAGCCAAATTTACTACCAAAGCGTGTGTTTCATCATCACAAATCGATTTTGTTATATTTCAATTGTTCAAAATGTGGGAAAAATGGACCATTTAACCCCGCGCAACAAAAAAATGCACGTAAAAAATTAATATTTTGTTCGAAATAACGGTAAAACAGACAAGTTTCGTGCATTTGTATATTGCGTGAGGTTAAATTGTGCATTTTACCCAAATTTTGAACAAGTTTAATTTCAAAAAATTGAATTGTGGTGACAAAATACACGCTTTAGAAGTAATTTTTGCTAATAAATATTTATTTTTTGTGTTATTTTTTACCAAATATTTAATTTTTAAGTGCAATTTAATGTCATTTGGGCTAAAATTCTCCATTTGACCGACATTTTGAACAATTTCAATATGAAACAATTGAGTTTTTGTGATTAAACACATTTTGGTAGAATTTTGATATAAATTGTTCCAAATGACGTTCAAATGAACAAATAATGAATAAAAACACAAAAAAAATTTAATTAAGCAAAAATTACTTCCAACGCGTTTGTTTTATCACCAAAACTCAATTTCTATTATTCTCAATTTCTTTCTCAATTCTACAGAAATGTGTTTTATCACCACAACTCAATTGTTTCATATTGAAATTGTTCCAAATTTCGGTTAAATGGAGAATTTTAGACCAAAGGACATTAAATTGCAATTAAAAATTAAATATTTGGTTCAAAATAACACAAAAAATTAATATTTATTAGCAAAAATTACTACCAAAGCGTGTGTTTTGTCAACACAATTCAATTTTTAATATTGAAATTGTTCAAAATTTGCGTAAAATGCACAAATAAACCCCACGCAATATAGAAATGCACGTTAAAATTTAATATTTTGTTCGAAATAACGGTATAACAGACAAGTTTTGTGTAAACTTGTCTATTTCCCGTTATTTTGAACCAAATTTTAAATTTTTACGTGCATTTTGATATTGCGTTGGGTTTAATTGTGCATTTAACCCACATTTTGAACAATATAAATATTAAAAACTTGAATTGTGGTGACAAAACACACGCTTTGGTAGTTATTTTTGCTTAATTATATTTTATTTGTGTTGTTTTGAACCAAATATTTAATTTTTAAGTGCAATTTAATGTCATTTGGGGTGAAACTCTCTATTTAACCGACATTTTGAACAATTTCAATATGGAACAATTGAGATGTGGTGACAAAACACACTTTGGTAGAATTTTGGTATTAATTGTCCAAAATGACGTTCAAATGGACAAATAAGGAATAAAAACACAAAAAAAATATAAATTAAAAATAATTACTACCAAAGCGTGTGTTTCATCATCACAACTCAATTCTTTTATATTTCAATTGTTCAAAATGTGGAAAAAATGGACCATTTAACCCCGCGCAACATAAAAATGCACCTAAAAATCTAATATTGTGTTCGAAATAACGGTTAAACAGACAAGGTTTGAGTAAACTGGTCTATTTACCGTTATTTCGAACCAAATTTAAAATTTTTCGTGCGTGTGTTTATTGCGTGAGGTTAGATTGTGCATTTTATTCAAATTTTGAACAATTTCAATATAAAAAAATTGAATTGTGGTGACAAAACACACGCTGTGGTAGTAAGTTTTGCTAATTTATATGTATTTTTAGTGTTATTTTGTACCAGATATTTAATTTCAAAGTGCAATATAATGTCATTTGGGCTAAAATTCTTGATTTGACCGACATTTTGAACAATTTTTGAATAAAACAATTGAGTTGTGGTGATAAAACTCACTTTGGTAGAATTTTGGTATTAATTGTTCAAAATGACGTTCAAATGGACAAATAATGAATAAAAACACAAATTAAATATAGATTAGCAAAAATTACTACCAAAGCGTGTGTTTTATCACGATAACTCAATTTTTTTATATTTTTATTGTCCAAAATGTGAGTAAACTAGACTATTTACCCCGCGCAACATATAAATGCACGTAAAAATTTAATATTTTGTTCGAAATAACGGTAAAACAGACAAATTTTGTGTAAACTCGTGTATTTACCGTTATTTCGAACCAAATTTTAAATTTTGACGTGCATTTTTTAATTGCATGGGGTTAAATTGTGCATTTTTCCCACATTTTGAACTATTTAAATATCAAAAAATTTATTTGAGGTAACAAAACACACGCTTAAGTAAAAATTTTTGCTAATTTATATTTTTTATGCGTTTTTGTTTATTTTTTGTCCATTTGAACGTCATTTTGAACGACATGTACCAAAATCTTAACAAAATAATGGGAAAATGGAGAATTTCACAAATGACATACAATTGCACCTTAATATTAAAAATTTTAATTAAAATTACGGTAAATAGACAAGTTGACACAAAACTTGTGGTTTTATCCGTTATTTTGAACCAAATATTTAATTTTCAAGTGCAATTTAATGTCATTTGGGCTGAAATTCTCCATTTAACCGACATTTTGAACAATTTTAATATGAAACAATTCAGTTGTGGTGATAAAATTATCTTTGGTAGAATTTTGGTATTAATTGTTTAAAATGACGTTCAAATGGACAAATAATGAATAAAAACACAAAAAAAAATATAATTTGCCAAAATTACTACCAAAGCGTGTGCTTTATCACCACAACTCAATTTTTTTTTATTTCAATTGTCCAAAATGTGGGTAAAATGAACCATTTAACCACGAGAAAAATAAAAATGCTTTTAAACATATAATATTCTGTTCGAAATAACGGTTAAACAGTCAACTTTTGTATAAAATTGTGAATTTACCGTAATTTCGAACCAAATTTTTAATTTTTGCGTGCATTTTAATATTGCGTGGGGTTAAATTGTGCATTTTACCCACAATTTGAACAATTGAAATATAAAAAGATTGAATTGTGGTGACAAAACACACGATTAAGAAGAAATTTTTGCTAATTAATATTTTTTTTCGTGTTATGTTGAACCAAAAATTTCTTTTTTAAGTGCAATTGAATGTAATTTGGGGTGAAATTCTCTATTTCACCGACATTTTGAACAATTTAAATATGAAACAATTGAGATGTGGTGACAAAACACACTTTGGTAGAATTTGGTATTAATTGTTCATAATGACGTTCAAATGGAAAAATAATGGATAAAAACACAAAAAAAATATAAATTAGCCAAATTTACTACCAAAGCGTGTGTTTTATCATCACAAATCGATTTTGTTATATTTCAATTGTTCAAAATGTGGGAAAAATGGACCATTTAACCCCGCGCAACAAAAAAATGCACGTAAAAAATTAATATTTTGTTCGAAATAACGGTAAAACAGACAAGTTTCGTGCATTTGTATATTGCGTGAGGTTAAATTGTGCATTTTACCCAAATTTTGAACAAGTTTAATTTCAAAAAATTGAATTGTGGTGACAAAATACACGCTTTAGAAGTAATTTTTGCTAATAAATATTTATTTTTTGTGTTATTTTTTACCAAATATTTAATTTTTAAGTGCAATTTAATGTCATTTTGGCTAAAATTCTCCATTTGACCGACATTTTGAACAATTTCAATATGAAACAATTGAGTTTTTGTGATTAAACACATTTTGGTAGAATTTTGATATAAATTGTTCCAAATGACGTTCAAATGAACAAATAATGAATAAAAACACAAAAAAAATTTAATTAAGCAAAAATTACTTCCAACGCGTTTGTTTTATCACCAAAACTCAATTTTTTTATATTTTAATTGTCCAAAATGTGAAAAAATGGACCATTTAACCCCGTGCAACATAAAAATGCACGTTAAAGTTTAATATTTTGTTCGAAATAACGGTAAAACAGACATGTATAGTGAAAACTTGTGTATTAACCGTTATTTCGAACCAAATTTAAAATTTTTCGTGCATTTGTATATTGCGTGAGGTTAAATTGTGCATTTTACCCAAATTTTGAACAAGTTCAATTTCAAAAAATTGAATTGTGGTGACAAAACACACGCTTTGGAAGTAATTTTTCCTAATAAATATTTATTTTTTGTGTTATTTTTTACCAAATATTTAATTTTTAAGTGCAATTTAATGTCATTTGGGCTAAAATTCTCCATTTGACCGACATTTTGAACAATTTCAATATAAAACAATTGAGTTTTTGTGATTCAACACACTTTGGTAGTTTATTGGTATAATTTGTTCATAATGACGTTCAAATGGACAAATAACGAATAAAAACACAAAAAAAATTTAATTTAGCCAAAATTACTACTAAAGCGTGTGTTTCATCATCACAACTCAATTTTTTTATATTTCAATTGTTCAAAATGTGATAAAAATGGACCATTTTACCCCGCGCAACATAAAAATGCACGTAAAAATCTTATATTGTGTTCGAAATAACGGTAAAACAGACAAGGTTTGAGTAAAATTGTCTATTTACCGTTATTTCGAACCAAATTTAAAATTTTTCGTGCGTGTGTGAATTGCGTGAGGTTAGATTGTGCATTTTACTCAAATTTTGAACAATTTCTATATAAATAAATTGAATTGTGGTGACAAAACACACGCTGTGGTAGTAAGTTTTGCTAATGAATATTTTTTTTGTGTTATTTTGTACCAAATATTTAATTTTTAAGTGCAATTTAATGTCATTTGGGCTAAAATTCTTGATTTGACCGACATTTAGAAAAATTTCAATTTGAAACAATTGAGTTGTGGTGATAAAACACACTTTGGTAGAATTTTGGTTTTAATTGTTCAAAATGACGTTCAAATGGACAAATAATGAATAAAAACACAAAAAAAATATAGATTAGCAAAAATTACCACCAAAGCGTGTGTTTTATCACCACAACTCAATTTTTTTATATTTTTATTGTCCAAAATGTGGGTCTAATGGACCATTTACCCCGCGCAACATAAAAATGCTCGTAAAAATTTAATATTTTATTCGAAATAACCGTAAAACAGACAAGCTTTGTGAAAACTTGTGTATTCACCGTTAATTCGAACCAAATTTAAAATTTTGACGTGCATTTTTTAATTGCATGGGGTTAAATTGTGCATTTTTCCCACATTTTAAACAATTTTAATATCAATTTTATTGGGGTTAAATTGTGCATTTTTCCCACATTTTGAACAATTTTAATATCAAAAAATTTATTTGAGGTGACAAAACACACGCTTAAGTAGTAATTTTTGCTAATTAATATTTTTTTTGTGTTTTTGTTCATTTTTTTCCATTTGAACGTCATTTTGAACGACATGTACCAAAATCTTAACAAAATAATGGGTAAATGGAGAATTTTACCCCAAATGACATAAAATTGCACCTAAAAGTTAAAAATTTAAATCGAAATAACGGTAAATAGACAAGTTGACACAAAACTTGTGGTTTTTAACGTTATTTTGAACCGAATATTTAATTTCTAAGTTCAATTTTATGTCATTTGGGGTGAAATTCTCCATTAAACCGACATTTTGAACCATTTTAATATGAAACAATTCAGTTGTGGTAATAAAATTAACTTTGGTAGAATTTTGGTATTAATTGTTTAAAATGACGTTCAAATGGACAAATAATGAATAAATACTGAAAAAAAATAATCAAAAGCAAAAATTACTACCAAAGCGTGTGTTTTATCACCACAACTCAATTTTTTTATATTGCAATTGTCAAAATTGTGGGTTAAAAGAACCATTCAACCACGAGAAACATTAAAATACATGTAAACATATAATATTTGGTTCGAATTAACGGTTTAACAGTCAATTTTTGTGTAGGATTGTGTATTTGACCGTTATTTTGAACCAAATTTTTAATTTTTCCGGGCATTTTTATAATCCGTGGGGTAAAATTGTGCATTTTACCCACAATTTAAACAATTGAAATATACAAAGATTCACTTGTGGTGACAAAACACACGATAAAGAAGTAATTTTTGCTAATAAATATTTTTTTTCGTGTTATTTTGAACCAAATATTTAATTTTTCAGTGCAATTTAATGTCATTTGGGCTAAAATTCTCCGTTTGACCGACATTTTGAACAATTTTAATATGAAACAATTGAGTTGTGGTGACAACACACTTTGGTAGAGTTTGGGTATTAATTGTCCATTATCACGTTCAAATGGACAAATAATGAATAAAAACACAAAAAAATATAAATTAGCAAAAATTACTACCAAAGCGTGTGTTTTATCATGACAACTCAATTTTTTTATATTTCAATTGTTCAAAATGTGGGTTAAATGGAAAAAATAACCCCGCGCAACATCAAAATGCACGTTAAAATCTAATATTTAGTTCGAAATAACGGTAAAACAGACCAAATTTGCGTAAACTTGTCTTTTAACCGATATTTCGAACCAAATTTAAAATTTTTCGTGCATTTGTGTATTGCGTGAGGTTAAATTGTGCATTTTACCCAAATTTTGAACAATTTCAATATCAAAAAATTGAATTGTGGTGACAAAACACACGCTTTGGTAGTAATTATTGCCAATAAATATTTATTTTTTGTGATATTTTTTACCAAATATTTAATTTTTAAGTGCAATTTGATATCATTTGGGCTAAAATTCTCCATTTGACCGACATTTTGAACAATTTCAATATGAGAAAATTGAATTGTGTTGATAAAACACACTTTGGTAGAGTTTTTATAATTTATGTATTTATTGTTCCAAATGACGTTCAAATGGACAAATAATGAGTAAAAACGCATAAAAACTAAAAATTAGCAAAAATAACTACCACAGCGTGTGTTTTATCACCACAACTCAATTTTTTTTTATATTTTTGTTGTCCAAAATGTTGGTAAAATGGACCATTTAACCCCGCGCAACATAAAATGCACGTAAAAATTTAAAATCTGATCGAAATAATGGTAAAACAGACAAGTTTAGTGTAAACTGGTCTATTTACCGTTATTTTGAACCAAATTTTAAATTTTTGCGTGCATTTTAATATTGCGTGGGGTTGAATTGTGGATTTAACCCACATTTTAAACAATTGTTTTGAAAATGATGTGAAAATTATTATAAAATTAATATTATTTTTAACTTCAAATAGTTGCAAGTGATGTATCTAGTAATCGACGCCATCACCGTGTATAGGAACAATATGCAAAAATAACAATTATAGAATATTTGCAGGTAATGTATCTAGTAATCGACGCCATTACTGCATGGTTATAGCAAATATAGAACCCTTATTGTAATATTGCAGGTGATGCATCTAGTAATCGACGCCATCACCACGTAGTTGGCAACTAAACAAAGGCCAAAACAATTATTAATTAACTGCAGGTAATGTATCTAGTAATCGACGCCATCACCGCATGGGAAGCAAATATACATCCATAATTGTAATATTGCAGGTGATGTATCTAGTAATCGAAGCCATCACCGCATGGTTATAGCAAATATACAACCATAATTGTAATATTGCAGGTGATGTATCTAGTAATCGACGCCATCACCACGTAGTTAGCAACTAAACAAAAACCAAAACAATTTTTAATTAACTGCAGGTAATGTATCTAGCGGTTACAAAAGAAAAAAACGGACGGTGCCTTATGAAACGTTCAGTGCAATAACAATGCGGTAGAACATTCCAGCAGTGCATGCCTCGTGGAATTTATCCAAATAATTTCATGCATTTCACAATGTGAGCAATATATTTCGCAATAATTAACCAGTGATAATGAATCACTTCACCACAAATTTACAACATTACACGTACAAATAACAATTCCAATTTTATCATACACATTTTGCACGTACACCGCCATTCTTAAAATCTTACCAGATATACCTGATGATTTCGTCTAACACCGCTACAATTTCACGCCTTTAATTAATTACAACTTCAATTGTTGTGGGACAATACTAGCTCCCGGGTTTCGGCACCAAAATGTTGTATTTATGGAATTTTTAATAAAACAATTTTGTGGAATACGATTTATTTTAATTTGTTTCTTAAATGTGCGCGCTGTGCGGGTTAAAAACATAATTCTGCCGCTAGCCTGCTAGTTAAACACAAAAAACGAAAATCAAGGCTAGAGCGATGAAATATCGCAACAGCGCGTTGTGTGAAAAGTATTTGAACAAACAGGGTATTGAATATACAACATGAGTATGTTCATCATGTGGAATATTGTCTTTCATTTTGAAAATTTATCTTCCAATTTATTTTTAATTTTAAAAGAAACCTCTTTTAGCGCCCATTGACTTAAGAATTTTTTAAGGTTAATAGATAAATTAGAACATACGTTAGTATTGCGTTGAATGATTGTGCTTGATTAATGTTTTCAGAATCGACACTATTTGTTGGTATCAGATTGTCTAGTTTATAAGCTATATCTCTTATCATTTGGAAATGTTAGAATATTCATTAAAACCTGTTACCGATATTGAACTACAACATAAACACAGATTTAATATGTAAGTGGAAGTCCTAAATTTTTTTAAGAGTAATAATCAGCCAACAACACTAGAAAAAACTTTAATCACAGCAATTAAATCTTTTTAAAATTTCATTAACAACATAACAAATATAATTATTCTAAATAATGATTATAGTAAAAAATCTGTTATCATGTATAAAAATGATTATATCAATAAAATGAACGAACTTTTATCAAATGAAACAATTTGTAAAAAAATATCAAAAATTCCACGAAGTCGCAGCGAATTAGAATATAAAATAAAATCACTTCACATGACTGGACAGATCACAGAACAAATTTATAATAATATTAAAAATAATTTTCCAATAACACCTCGCATGTATGGGCTACCGAAACTACATAAACCAGGAGTTCCATTAAGACCTATAGTGTCAAATATTAACGCATTAACTTACCTCAATTCCAAACATTTAGTTTCCATTTTAAATGTTCTTACCTTTGAAAGTCCGTTTACTGTAAGAAACTCTTATGATGTTAAATAACAAATTACAGACATTAGAAATCACTGAACATGATAAACTAGTTTCTTTCGATGTTGTAAACTTATTCACAAATATACCGATCAATAAAATTTAAGACATTATTATCAATACATTTATCAATACATTTATATGTTTATTTATAATTATTTATCATTTATGTGTTGAAGTGTGATAATGATGCTGGTGCTGTAATCGTGATAGCTTATGATGAATGGCGGGAGTTAAACTTTGAATTCCACAGAGTGGCATTGATTGACAGCTAGGGCGCTGAATCAACCAGCCGAGGAAGACGTTTGTCTTGAAATGTATGGCATCTTGTATGTGTTCTGTAATTTCGTTTAATTTTCGACATCATCTGAACGTATATCTAACATTAGTTCATGCCTTCCCAAATATATGAAATTAAATGTTGCAAGAAGTTTTATTAAACGAGTTTTAACCTTGAGCGACCATTCATATAAAATTAATAAAAAACATTGATTGAACAATATCTAAAGAAAAATAACTATCCAAACCATCTAGTTAAAAAAATGATAAGAGATATAGCTTATAAACTAGACAATCTGATACCAACAAAAAGTATCAATCCTGAAAACTTTAATCAAGCACAATCATTCAACGCAATACTAACGTATGTTCTAACTTTATCTATTAACCTTAAAAAAATTCTAAAGTCAATGGGTGCTAATAGAGTTTCTTTTAAAATTAAATAATAAATTGGAAGATAAATTTCAAAATTGAAAGACAATATTCCTCATGATGAACATGCTCATGTTGTATATTCAATACCTTGTTCATGCGAAAAAACATACATAGGCCAAACTTCAAAATCATTAAAAAGTAGAATACAAAAACATAAAAGCGATATACAATTAACAAGAACACTTAAGCTTTGGCCCAACACACTCACTTTATCAGACATACACCAAACTTCAAAGACACTAATATTTTAACATAGAAAATCATATAAAAAAAGGCTGTATTTGGAATGCTTCCGTATACTCAATAACAACAACAACATTAATTTTAAGACAGATACAGAGAACATAAGCCCACATATAAGTTTATTTTAGATGCCCTTTACAAAAACGTTCAGTGAAAACAATTTTTGAAGAATAATCCAATATTTTTGATTGTCAAAATAAAAATATATTTATTAACCAAAAAAGGTGTTTTCCCTGTGTTTTGTTTTTATCAATTTGACAATAATTTTTGATTTACGGGTTTTAAGTAATTAGTATTAGGGTCATGATACATTCACATGAACTGTTATATTAGTTTTAAAATGTTCTTGTTGGAAATTATTGATGATTTTTTTGGCTTAAGTGAATATAATTTATATGTGAATTCTATGTTTTATTTTTGTAAAATTTCCCAATAAGTTTTTGTAAGCATAACTTTTTGTATAATTTTTATTATTTTTTTGTCCGTCGAAACATTTTGTTTTTGTTTTTTTTAATAACTTATCAAAGTTTTTGTTTTTTAAATAACTTATTAGAATTTAAATAAATAAATTTCCAGTATGGATAATTATTGTTTCAAATTAAATATAATTAAATTCGAGAGTTTAATAGCAAGCGATACTTATAGTAGTTCTAGTCATAATTTTTTCCATGTTTCTATTTATTTTAATTTAATTTATTTTTATTCTAGTTTCTGTGTTTTTAATAATATACATTTCATAATGGTCTGATAGACCAAAATATTATGTTGTCTAAATTATTAATTAACAAATATATTATTTAATAAAATAAAAGTAAGAAAAAAGTACAATAAAAAGATTCATTTCATTAAATATTTGATAAATATGGGGTAAAGCATATCTGAATTTTTTTGTAATGGTGCGATTAACAAAAGAATTTTTTTATCCGATTTTCCGCGATCCAATGAAAAACTTATTTTCTATATAAATTGTAGTAGTTAAAACCAATTTTTCTGTTGGTGGAATGAAAAAACGGACATTTTCTTTATAAATCAAAGTCGCTTACATCAACTTTTTTTTTCATGTTGCTATGAAATTTGCACATTTTCTTTACAAATGTTATAAGCGTATGGCCATTTTCTTCAAAATGCGGTGTAAATATACATTTTACTCATAAATCATACACGTCTACGTCATGTGAGTGCTAAAACTTCATTAACCCATTATTAAATCATGTAAATTTACGATAAATTCCCCATAATTCATTAAACGAATATGTATAATTTTTAAGGTTCTCCTGAAATTATTAAAATATTAAATTACAAGTTGAATTCGAAGGCTCCTTAGTCAATTATTTTAAAACTGTATCAAATATATCAACTAGTAGAAGTAGATCAGTAAAGTCTTGTTTCTTCTAGTGGTTCCTGTGATATTACATTGTTGATTTTGTTTTGCATTTGACAGTTATGTTAAGTCATTGTTTTGATCACATTTTTGCTAAAACTGCTCTAAATTTAAATTTAAGAGTAAACATCGAGGACAGCAGTAAAATAGTTTTGAAGCGGACTTGATTCGCTATGATCATTATTATGCACATTATATTTTGTAATTAATATTTTTATAATCACACAATTTTTATAATCATTTTGTTCGAACATTTTGTCACCAATGATAGTTTAACTTTTATTTTCGTCTGGACAAACATTGAGTAAAAGAGACGACATGACACCAAAATGAAAAAAAAGAAGCATTTAGAAGCTATGTTATTCGGAAAACAATATAAATATATACTGTGTACGTGCGTGTCAAAGCGATTAAATTGATTTTCTTGGATACCAAAAATTACTACCAAAGCGTGTGTTTTATCACCACAACTCAATTTTTTAATATTTTGATTATTCAAAATGTAGGTTTATTAGACCATTGAACTACGCGCAACATAAAGATGAAGGTAAAAATTTAACATTTTGTTCGAAATAACGGTAAAACCGACAAGTTTTGTGTGAACTTGTCTTTTTATAGTTATTTCGAACCAAACGTTAAATTTTTTTGTTAATTTTGATATTGCGTGGGGTTAAATTGTGCATTTTTCCCACATTTTGAAAAATTAAAATATCAAAAAAATTGAGTTCTGGTGACAAAACACATGATTTAGTAGTAATTTTTGCTAATTAATATTTTTTTTGTGTTTTTGTTCATTATTTGTCCATTGGAACGTCATTTTGAACAACATATACCAAAATCTTAACAAAGTAATGGGTTAATGGATAATTTCACCCGAATTGAAAATAAATTGGTCCTAAAATTATATATTATAATCGAAATAACGGTAAATAAACAAGTTGACACAAAACTTGTGGTTCTAACCGTTATTTTAAACCAAATATTTTAATTTTAAGTGCAATTTAATGTCATTTGGGGTAAAATTCTCCAATTAACCGACATTTTGAACAATTTCAATATGAAACAATTGAGTTGTGGTGATAAAACACACTTTGGTAGAATTCTGGTAATTATTGTTCAAAATTACGTTCAAATGGACCAATAATGAATAAAAACACAAAAAAATTATAAATTAGCAAAATTACTACTCAAGTGTGTGTTTTATCACCACAACTCAATTTTTTTTATATTTCAATTGTCCAAAATGTGGGTAAAATGGACCATTTTACTCCGCGCAACATAAAAATGCACGTAATGATTTAATGTTTTGTTCGAAATAACGGTAAAACAGACAAGTTTAATGGAAACTTGTGTATTTACCGTTATTTTGAACCAAATTTAAAGTTTTAAAGTGCATTTTTTATATTGTGTGGGGTTAAAATTTGCATTTCACCCAAATTTTGAACAATTTTGATCTCAAAAAATTGATTAAAGGTGACAAAACACTCGCTTTAGTAGTTATGTTTGCTAATTAATATTTTTTTTTGGGTTTTTGTTCATTTTTTGTCCATTTGAACGTCATTTTGAACGATATGTACCAAAATCTTAAAAAAATAATGGGTAAATGGAGAATTTTACCCCAAATAACCTAAATTTGGACCCAAAAATTAAATATTTCAATCGAAATAACGGTATCTAGACAAGTTGACACAAAACTTTTCTGTTTTTCTGTTATTTTGAACAAAATATTTAATTTTTAAGTGCAATTTAATGTCATTTGGGGTGAAATTCTCCATTTAACCGACATTTTGAAAAATTTAAATATGAAACAATTGAGTTGTGGTGATAAAATTAACTTTGTAGAATTTTGGTATTAATTGTTCAAAATGACGTTCAAATCGACAAATAATGAATAAAAACACAAAAAAACTATAATATAGCAAAAATTACTACCAAAGCGTGTGTTTTATCACCACAACTAAATTTTTTTATATTTCAATTGTCCAAAATGTTGGTAAAATGGAACATTTTACCCCGCGAAACATTATAATTCACGTAAAAATCTAATATTCAGTTCGAAATAACGGTAAAACCGACAAGTTTTGTGTATACTTGTCTATTTACCGTTATTTGGAATCAAATGTTAAATTTTTAGGTGCATTTTGATATGGCGTTGGCTTAAATTGTTCATTTTACCCACTTTTTTTCAATTAAAATATCAAACAATTTGAGTTGTGGTGACAAAACACACGCTTTAGTAGTAAGTTTTGCTATTTAATATTTTTTTTGTGTTGTAGTTCATAATTTGTTCATTTGAACGTAATTTTTTTTTATATTTAGCTTTATTTGGTTGCAGGTGGACTTTTAGACAGTCCTAGCTCCTTGTTACTGTCAGAGCTCCTGCACCCAACGCGCGGTCAGTTAAGGTTGGTAGCTGCCTTAAACTTGTGCTTTCTATAATCCAACAGAAACTGAAAACCGGATTACGAATTCCACTTCCTGGATGTTCGATGAATGAATTCGCGCTTTGTTCCTTCAGTTCGAGTTTCAACAGCTTCACCGTAAACCTATGCGCACTGACCGTTCCTCTCTTTCCGTCCTGGCGTAACTAATGGTGGTATTTTCTCCTTGAATTCTGCAGAACATTTACCATTTATTAATCTATAGAACACGCATAGTTCTGCAACATCTCTGCGGTGCTGTAGGCTGTCTAGATCTTTCGTAAGTCTGGAGTTTCGTATTATTCGTATGGCGCGCCGATGAACTCTATCCAGCAACTAGAGAGCAGTGCCATATGCTCCACCCCAAACTGACAGCAATATTCTATACACGGTCTTATAAAGGTTTTATATATCTGGAGAACCTGATGCGATTTAAAAAACCGTCTGCATCTATTGAGGAACCCGAGTTAACGTGAAGTTGATTTGTCCAATACGATAATGTGTTCATTCCATTTTAAATTGTTACTAATTTACACACCAAGCAGACGAATTGAGTCACATCCCACGAGAACGTGGCTTTTTACCAAAAAAGTGCATATTTGTATTTTTTTCTCGTTAAATTGACCTGATTTTTAATTCCCCACTTAAATATTGTACTTAAATCAGAATTAAGTGAAGTTACAACTTCCAGTCGTTTACCGTTTAATTTTGAAGGAGAAGGCTCGACCTCGAATGAAATAGAAGAGTGCAATGTTGCATCATCGGAAAAACTGTGGAAAGGGTTCACAGTGCTATCCAACAAGTCATTAATGTATAACAAAAACAAAATTTGTGACCAAACTGATCCCTGAGGGACTCCGCATTTGAGGAGTGTGTCGTTGATGATCTCCCATTTAGCACAACATTGATCTTTTGGTCTTTGAGAAAGCTTTGTATCCACTTAATGGTCATCAAATCTTAGCCGTATGCCACAAGTTTACAAATGAGATTCTCATGCCAAACCTTGTCAAAAGCCTTGGATATATCCAAAGAGATTGCAAAGGCTTCTCCATGGTGCTCAAGGGCGAGATTCCATTGTTTGTAACATACGTCAAAAGATCGGTTGTGGAGCGGCTTTCACGGAAGCCATATTGTTTATCTGAAAATATTTTATTAATCTCAAGATAGTTCACCAGTTGTTGGTTAATGCATTCTCAAAAACTTTAGCCTCACGGCTGACACAATTGATATTGGCCGGTAGTTTGAAGGGTCAGTTTTATCACAACCACGTTTAAGGACCGGTTGCACCGTCGCACTCTTCCAGCCGTTCGGGTATTTACCTTGCTTATAAGAAAGGAGAAAATTTTAAGTTAATATTGGAGCCAAGTCACTGGCAAACTCCTTTATTATTCGAACAGGAATTCCGTCAGGTCCAGTGGCCTTATTTATGTCCATTGTCTTCAGGTTCCTGAAGAAAATTTCCTCCGAGATGTGACAGGATCCATTTTGGTGCCACAATACGGAATTGACGGAGGTGTTACTCCATCGGGGACAACTAAGGTCGAGTTCGAAGTGAAGACGTTTGTCAGTTAGTTGGAATGCAAATATAGATCCACCTTCAAAGCACCGTCTGTACATTTCATTGCTGAAATAGATGTTTTAGAAATATTGGCAACCGATGCGACCATCTGGTAAAAGTTGCGATCGGAGATTTTCAACTTGGAAGCCTTAGCGGCTTTCTTGTTGTCGGCTCTTTACGCTTCCTTCGCACAGATTTTTTTACAGATGTTACGTGTGCCTTATATTCGTCAAACGAAATTTCGTTGCGCTTATATTTCTTGTGAGCAGATTTATTTTGTCTGGTGGCTTTGGCGGCTTCTTTTGAAAAAATTTTAAAATTAGGATAAGGATTAGAAGTATATATAGAAACGTTGCATTTCGTTTCTATATATACTGTGAGGCTATGTTGCAACAGTTCTAGCGAATTTACAGAATTTGACTCGAAATCTTTTTTCGATTATTTTTGTTTATACTTCACTATTGTGGCGTGACTATTCGTCGTATTTGTGAACGCCACAATTTAAAACCTTTTTAGAGTCATTTGAACAAAATTTGAAGTTCACAGTCGAAAAAGAAGCTGATAATAAATTGAATTACTTGACCCTAATATTAATTAAAAACGAAAACCATATTGTTACCAATTGGTTTGCGAAACCGACATCATCTGAACGTATATCTAACAATAGTTCATGCTTCCCAAATATATGAAATTAAATGTTGCAAGAAGTTTTATTAAACGAGTTTTAACCTTGAGCGACCATTCATATAGAATTAATAAAAAAACATTGATTGAACAATATCTAAAGAAAAATAACTATCCAAACCATCTAGTTAAAAAAATGATATAGAGATATAGCTTATAAACTAGACAATCTGATACCAACAAAAAGTATCAATCCTGAAAACTTTAATCAAGCACAATCATTCAACGCAATACTAACGTATGTTCTAACTTTATCTATTAACCTTAAAAAATTCTAAAGTCAATGGGTGCTAATAGAGAGTTTCTTTTAAAATTAAATAATAAATTGGAAGATAAATTTTCAAAATTGAAAGACAATATTCCTCATGATGAACATGCTCATGTTGTATATTCAATACCTTGTTCATGCGAAAAAACATACATAGGCCAAACTTCAAATTCATTAAAAAGTAGAATACAAAAACATAAAAGCGATATACAATTAAACAAGAACACTTCAGCTTTGGCCCAACACACTCATTTTATCAGACATACACCAAACTTCAAAGACACTAATATTTTTAACATAGAAAATCATATAAAAAAAGGCTGTATTTGGAATGCTTCCGTATACTCAATAACAACAACAACATTAATTTTAAGACAGATACAGAGAACATAAGCCCCACATATAAGTTTATTTTAGATGCCCTTTACAAAAACGTTCAGTGAAAACAATTTTTGAAGAATAATCCAATATTTTTGATTGTCAAAATAAAAATATATTTATTAACCAAAAAAGGTGTTTTCCCTGTGTTTTGTTATTATCAATTTGACAATAATTTTTGATTTACGGGTTTTAAGTAATTAGTATTAGGGTCATGATACATTCACATGAACTGTTATATTAGTTTAAAATGTTCTTGTTGGAAATTATTGATGATTTTTTTGGCTTAAGTGAATATAATTTATATGTGAATTCTATGTTTTATTTTTGTAAAATTTCCCAATAAGTTTTTTGTAAGCATAACTTTTTGTATAATTTTTATTATTTTTTTGTCCGTCGAAACATTTTTGTTTTTGTTTTTTTTAATAACTTATCAAAGTTTTTGTTTTTTAAATAACTTATTAGAATTTAAATAAATAAATTTCCAGTATGGATAATTATTGTTCAAATTAAATATAATTAAATTCGAGAGTTTAATAGCAAGCGATACTTATAGTAGTTCTAGTCATAATTTTTTCCATGTTTCTATTTATTTTAATTTAATTTATTTTTATTCTAGTTTCTGTGTTTTTAATATTATACATTTCATAATGGTCTGATAGACCAAAATATTATGTTGTCTAAATTATTAATTAACAAATATATTATTTAATAAAATAAAAGTAAGAAAAAAGTACAATAAAAAGATTCATTTCATTAAATATTTGATAAATATGGGGTAAAGCATATCTGAATTTTTTTGTAATGGTGCGATTAACAAAAGAATTTTTTTATCCGATTTTCCGCGATCCAATGAAAAACTTATTTTCTATATAAATTGTAGTAGTTAAAACCAATTTTTCTGTTGGTGGAATGAAAAACGGACATTTTCTTTATAAATCAAAGTCGCTTACATCAACTTTTTTTTTCATGTTGCTATGAAATTTGCACATTTTCTTTACAAATGTTATAAGCGTATGGCCATTTTCTTTCAAAATGCGGTGTAAATATACATTTTACTCATAAATCATACACGTCTACGTCATGTGAGTGCTAAAACTTCATTAACCCATTATTAAATCATGTAAATTTACGATAAATTCCCCATAATTCATTAAACGAATATGTATAATTTTTAAGGTTCTCCTGAAATTATTAAAATATTAAATTACAAGTTGAATTCGAAGGCTCCTTAGTCAATTATTTAAAACTGTATCAAATATATCAACTAGTAGAAGTAGATCAGTAAAGTCTTGTTTCTTCTAGTGGTTCCTGTGATATTACATTGTTGATTTTGTTTTGCATTTGACAGTTATGTTAAGTCATTGTTTTGATCACATTTTTGCTAAAACTGCTCTAAATTTAAATTTAAGAGTAAACATCGAGGACAGCAGTAAAATAGTTTTGAAGCGGACTTGATTCGCTATGATCATTATTATGCACATTATATTTTGTAATTAATATTTTTATAATCACACAATTTTTATAATCATTTTGTTCGAACATTTTGTCACCAATGATAGTTTAACTTTTATTTTCGTCTGGACAAACATTGAGTAAAAGAGACGACATGACACCAAAATGAAAAAAAAGAAGCATATAGAAGCTATGTTATTCGGAAAACAATATAAATATATACTGTGTACGTGCGTGTCAAAGCGATTAAATTGATTTTCTTGGATACCAAAAATTACTACCAAAGCGTGTGTTTTATCACCACAACTCAATTTTTTAATATTTTGATTATTCAAAATGTAGGTTTATTAGACCATTGAACTACGCGCAACATAAAGATGAAGGTAAAAATTTAACATTTTGTTCGAAATAGCGGTAAAACCGACAAGTTTTGTGTGAACTTGTCTTTTTATAGTTATTTCGAACCAAACGTTAAATTTTTTTGTTAATTTTGATATTGCGTGGGGTTAAATTGTGCATTTTTCCCACATTTTGAAAAATTAAAATATCAAAAAATTGAATTCTGGTGACAAAACACATGATTTAGTAGTAATTTTTGCTAATTAATATTTTTTTTGTATTTTTGTTCATTATTTGTCCATTGGAACGTCATTTGGAACAACATATACCAAAATCTTAACAAAGTAATGGGTTAATGGATAATTTCACCCGAATTGAAAATAAATTGGTCCTAAAATTATATATTATAATCGAAATAACGGTAAATAAACAAGTTGACACAAAACTTGTGGTTCTAACCGTTATTTTAAACCAAATATTTTAATTTTAAGTGCAATTTAATGTCATTTGGGGTAAAATTCTCCAATTAACCGACATTTTGAACAATTTCAATATGAAACAATTGAGTTGTGGTGATAAAACACACTTTGGTAGAATTCTGGTAATTATTGTTCAAAATTACGTTCAAATGGACAAATAATGAATAAAAACACAAACAAATTATAAATTAGCAAAATTACTACTCAAGTGTGTGTTTTATCACCACAACTCAATTTTTTTATATTTCAATTGTCCAAAATGTGGGTAAAATGGACCATTTTACTCCGCGCAACATAAAAATGCACGTAATGATTTAATGTTTTGTTCGAAATAACGGTAAAACAGACAAGTTTAATGGAAACTTGTGTATTTACCGTTATTTTGAACCAAATTTAAAGTTTTAAAGTGCATTTTTATATTGTGTGGGGTTAAAATTTGCATTTCACCCAAATTTTGAACAATTTTGATCTCAAAAAATTGATTAAAGGTGACAAAACACTCGCGTTAGTAGTTATGTTTGCTAATTAATATTTTTTTTGGGTTTTTGTTCATTTTTTGTCCATTTGAACGTCATTTTGAACGATATGTACCAAAATCTTAAAAAAATAATGGGTAAATGGAGAATTTTACCCCAAATAACCTAAATTTGGACCCAAAAATTAAATATTTCAATCGAAATAACGGTATCTAGACAAGTTGACACAAAACTTTTCTGTTTTTCCGTTATTTTGAACAAAATATTTAATTTTTAAGTGCAATTTAATGTCATTTGGGGTGAAATTCTCCATTTAACCGACATTTTGAAAAATTTAAATATGAAACAATTGAGTTGTGGTGATAAAATTAACTTTGGTAGAATTTTGTTATTAATTGTTCAAAATGACGTTCAAATCGACAAATAATGAATAAAAACACAAAAAAACTATAATATAGCAAAAATTACTACCAAAGCGTGTGTTTTATCACCACAACTAAATTTTTTTATATTTCAATTGTCCAAAATGTTGGTAAAATGGAACATTTTACCCCGCGAAACATTATAATTCACGTAAAAATCTAATATTCAGTTCGAAATAACGGTAAAACCGACAAGTTTTGTGTATACTTGTCTATATACCGTTATTTGGAATCAAATGTTAAATTTTTAGGTGCATTTTGATATGGCGTTGGCTTAAATTGTTCATTTTACCCACTTTTTTTCAATTAAAATATCAAAAAATTTGAGTTGTGGTGACAAAACACACGCTTTAGTAGTAAGTTTTGCTATTTAATATTTTTTTTGTGTTGTAGTTCATAATTTGTCCATTTGAACGTAATTTTTTTTTTATATTTAGCTTTATTTGGTTGCAGGGTGGACTTTTAGACAGTCCTAGCTCCTTGTTACTGTCAGAGCTCCTGCACCCAACGCGCGGTCAGTTAAGGTTGGTAGCTGCCTTAAACTTGTGCTTTCTATAATCCAACAGAAACTGAAAACCGGATTACGAATTCCACTTCCTGGATGTTCGATGAATGAATTCGCGCTTTGTTCCTTCAGTTCGAGGTTTCAACAGCTTCACCGTAAACCTATGCGCACTGACCGTTCCTCTCTTTCCCGTCCTGGCGTAACTAATGGTGGTATTTTCTCCTTGAATTCTGCAGAACATTTACCATTTATTAATCTATAGAACACGCATAGTTCTGCAACATCTCTGCGGTGCTGTAGGCTGTCTAGATCTTTCGTAAGTCTGGAGTTTCGTATT
This sequence comes from Tipula lateralis, assembly GCA_963932295.1. Classification (NCBI taxonomy): domain Eukaryota; kingdom Metazoa; phylum Arthropoda; class Insecta; order Diptera; family Tipulidae; genus Tipula; species Tipula lateralis. The sequence continues at coordinate 140,957 of CAWVQQ010000393.1, read as the reverse complement.
ATTCGTATGGCGCGCCGATGAACTCTATCCAGCAACTGGAGAGCAGTGCCATATGCTCCACCCCAAACTTGACAGCAATATTCTATACACGGTCTTATAAAGGTTTTATATATCTGGAGAACCTGATGCGATTTAAAAAACCGTCTGCATCTATTGAGGAACCCGAGTTAACGTGAAGTTGATTTGTCCAATACGATAATGTGTTCATTCCATTTTAAATTGTTACTAATTTACACACCAAGCAGACGAATTGAGTCACATCCCACGAGAACGTGGCTTTTTACCAAAAAAGTGCATATTTGTATTTTTTTCTCGTTAAATTTGACCTGATTTTTAATTCCCCACTTAAATATTGTACTTAAATCAGAATTAAGTGAAGTTACAACTTCCAGTCGTTTACCGTTTAATTTTGAAGGAGAAGGCTCGACCTCAAATGAAATAGAAGAGTGCAATGTTGCATCATCGGAAAAACTGTGGAAAGGGTTCACAGTGCTATCCAACAAGTCATTAATGTATAACAAAAACAAAATTTGTGACCAAACTGATCCCTGAGGGACTCCGGCATTTGAGGAGTGTGTCGTTGATGATCTCCCATTTAGCACAACGTTGATCTTTTGGTCTTTGAGAAAGCTTTGTATCCACTTAATGGTCATCAAATCTTAGCCGTATGCCACAAGTTTACAAATGAGATTCTCATGCCAAACCTTGCCAAAAGCCTTGGATATATCCAAAGAGATTGCAAAGGCTTCTCCATGGTGCTCAAGGGCGAGATTCCATTGGTTTGTAACATACGTCAAAAGATCGGTTGTGGAGCGGCTTTCACGGAAGCCATATTGTTTATCTGAAAATATTTTATTAATCTCAAGATAGTTCACCAGTTGTTGGTTAATGCATTTCTCAAAAACTTTAGCCTCACGGCTGACACAATTGATATTGGCCGGTAGTTTGAAGGGTCAGTTTTATCACAACCACGTTTAAGGACCGGTTGCACCGTCGCACTCTTCCAGCCGTTCGGTTATTTACCTTGCTTATAAGAAAGGAGAAAATTTTAAGTTAATATTGGAGCCAAGTCACTGGCAAACTCCTTTATTATTCGAACAGGAATTCCGTCAGGTCCAGTGGCCTTATTTATGTCCATTGTCTTCAGGTTCCTGAAGAAAATTTCCTCCGAGATGTTGACAGGATCCATTTTGGTGCCACAATACGGAATTGACGGAGGTGTTACTCCATCGGGGACAACTAAGGTCGAGTTCGAAGTGAAGACGTTTGTCAGTTAGTTGGAATGCAAATATAGATCCACCTTCAAAGCACCGTCTGTACATTTCATTGCTGAAATAGATGTTTTAGAAATATTGGCAACCGATGCGACCATCTGGTAAAAGTTGCGATCGGAGATTTTCAACTTGGAAGCCTTAGCGGCTTTCTTGTTGTCAGCTCTTTTCGCTTCCTTCGCACAGATTTTTTTACAGATGTTACGTGTGGCCTTATATTCGTCAAACGAAATTTCGTTGCGCTTATATTTCTTGTGAGCAGATTTATTTTGTCTGGTGGCTTTGGCGGCTTCTTTTGAAAAAATTTTAAAATTAGGATAAGGATTAGAAGTATATATAGAAACGTTGCATTTCGTTTCTATATATACTGTGAGGCTATGTTGCAACAGTTCTAGCGAATTTACAGAATTTGACTCGAAATCTTTTTTCGATTATTTTTGTTTATACTTCACTATTGTGGCGTGACTATTCGTCGTATTTGTGAACGCCACAATTTAAAACCTTTTTAGAGTCATTTGAACAAAATTTGAAGTTCACAGTCGAAAAAGAAGCTGATAATAAATTGAATTACTTGACCCTAATATTAATTAAAAACGAAAACCATATTGTTACCAATTGGTTTGCGAAACCGACATCATCTGAACGTATATCTAACAATAGTTCATGCCTTCCCAAATATATGAAATTAAATGTTGCAAGAAGTTTTATTAAACGAGTTTTAACCTTGAGCGACCATTCATATAGAATTAATAAAAAAACATTGATTGAACAATATCTAAAGAAAAATAACTATCCAAACCATCTAGTTAAAAAAATGATAAGAGATATAGCTTATAAACTAGACAATCTGATACCAACAAAAAGTATCAATCCTGAAAACTTTAATCAAGCACAATCATTCAACGCAATACTAACGTATGTTCTAACTTTATCTATTAACCTTAAAAAAATTCTAAAGTCAATGGGTGCTAATAGAGTTTCTTTTAAAATTAAATAATAAATTGGAAGATAAATTTTCAAAATTGAAAGACAATATTCCTCATGATGAACATGCTCATGTTGTATATTCAATACCTTGTTCATGCGAAAAAACATACATAGGCCAAACTTCAAATTCATTAAAAAGTAGAATACAAAAACATAAAAGCGATATACAATTAAACAAGAACACTTAAGCTTTGGCCCAACACACTCACTTTATCAGACATACACCAAACTTCAAAGACACTAATATTTTTAATATAGAAAATCATATAAAAAAAAGGCTGTATTTGGAATGCTTCCGTATACTCAATAACAACAACAACATTAATTTTAAGACAGATACAGAGAACATAAGCCCCACATATAAGTTTATTTTAGATGCCCTTTACAAAAACGTTCAGTGAAAACAATTTTTGAAGAATAATCCAATATTTTTGATTGTCAAAATAAAAATATATTTATTAACCAAAAAAGGTGTTTTCCCTGTGTTTTGTTTTTATCAATTTGACAATAATTTTTGATTTACGGGTTTTAAGTAATTAGTATTAGGGTCATGATACATTCACATGAACTGTTATATTAGTTTAAAATGTTCTTGTTGGAAATTATTGATGATTTTTTTGGCTTAAGTGAATATAATTTATGTGTGAATTCTATGTTTTATTTTTGTAAAATTTCCCAATAAGTTTTTTGTAAGCATAACTTTTTGTATAATTTTTATTATTTTTTTGTCCGTCGAAACATTTTTGTTTTTGTTTTTTTTAATAACTTATCAAAGTTTTTGTTTTTTAAATAACTTATTAGAATTTAAATAAATAAATTTCCAGTATGGATAATTATTGTTCAAATTAAATATAATTAAATTCGAGAGTTTAATAGCAAGCGATACTTATAGTAGTTCTAGTCATAATTTTTTCCATGTTTCTATTTATTTTAATTTAATTTATTTTTATTCTAGTTTCTGTGTTTTTAATATTATACATTTCATAATGGTCTGATAGACCAAAATATTATGTTGTCTAAATTATTAATTAACAAATATATTATTTAATAAAATAAAAGTAAGAAAAAAGTACAATAAAAAGATTCATTTCATTAAATATTTGATAAATATGGGGTAAAGCATATCTGAATTTTTTTGTAATGGTGCGATTAACAAAAGAATTTTTTTATCCGATTTTCCGCGATCCAATGAAAAACTTATTTTCTATATAAATTGTAGTAGTTAAAACCAATTTTTCTGTTGGTGGAATGAAAAACGGACATTTTCTTTATAAATCAAAGTCGCTTACATCAACTTTTTTTTCATGTTGCTATGAAATTTGCACATTTTCTTTACAAATGTTATAAGCGTATGGCCATTTTCTTTCAAAATGCGGTGTAAATATACATTTTACTCATAAATCATACACGTCTACGTCATGTGAGTGCTAAAACTTCATTAACCCATTATTAAATCATGTAAATTTACGATAAATTCCCCATAATTCATTAAACGAATATGTATAATTTTTAAGGTTCTCCTGAAATTATTAAAATATTAAATTACAAGTTGAATTCGAAGGCTCCTTAGTCAATTATTTAAAACTGTATCAAATATATCAACTAGTAGAAGTAGATCAGTAAAGTCTTGTTTCTTCTAGTGGTTCCTGTGATATTACATTGTTGATTTTGTTTTGCATTTGACAGTTATGTTAAGTCATTGTTTTGATCACATTTTTGCTAAAACTGCTCTAAATTTAAATTTAAGAGTAAACATCGAGGACAGCAGTAAAATAGTTTTGAAGCGGACTTGATTCGCTATGATCATTACTATGCACATTATATTTTGTAATTAATATTTTTATAATCACACAATTTTTATAATCATTTTGTTCGAACATTTTGTCACCAATGATAGTTTAACTTTTATTTTCGTCTGGACAAACATTGAGTAAAAGAGACGACATGACACCAAAATGAAAAAAAAGAAGCATATAGAAGCTATGTTATTCGGAAAACAATATAAATATATACTGTGTACGTGCGTGTCAAAGCGATTAAATTGATTTTCTTGGATACCAAAAATTACTACCAAAGCGTGTGTTTTATCACCACAACTCAATTTTTTAATATTTTGATTATTCAAAATGTAGGTTTATTAGACCATTGAACTACGCGCAACATAAAGATGAAGGTAAAAATTTAACATTTTGTTCGAAATAACGGTAAAACCGACAAGTTTTGTGTGAACTTGTCTTTTTATAGTTATTTCGAACCAAACGTTAAATTTTTTTGTTAATTTTGATATTGCGTGGGGTTAAATTGTGCATTTTTCCCACATTTTGAAAAATTAAAATATCAAAAAATTGAGTTCTGGTGACAAAACACATGATTTAGTAGTAATTTTTGCTAATTAATATTTTTTTTGTATTTTTGTTCATTATTTGTCCATTGGAACGTCATTTTGAACAACATATACCAAAATCTTAACAAAGTAATGGGTTAATGGATAATTTCACCCGAATTGAAAATAAATTGGTCCTAAAATTATATATTATAATCGAAATAACGGTAAATAAACAAGTTGACACAAAACTTGTGGTTCTAACCGTTATTTTAAACCAAATATTTTAATTTTAAGTGCAATTTAATGTCATTTGGGGTAAAATTCTCCAATTAACCGACATTTTGAACAATTTCAATATGAAACAATTGAGTTGTGGTGATAAAACACACTTTGGTAGAATTCTGGTAATTATTGTTCAAAATTACGTTCAAATGGACAAATAATGAATAAAAACACAAAAAATTATAAATTAGCAAAATTACTACTCAAGTGTGTGTTTTATCACCACAACTCAATTTTTTTATATTTCAATTGTCCAAAATGTGGGTAAAATGGACCATTTTACTCCGCGCAACATAAAAATGCACGTAATGATTTAATGTTTTGTTCGAAATAACGGTAAAACAGACAAGTTTAATGGAAACTTGTGTATTTACCGTTATTTTGAACCAAATTTAAAGTTTTAAAGTGCATTTTTATATTGTGTGGGGTTAAAATTTGCATTTCACCCAAATTTTGAACAATTTTGATCTCAAAAAATTGATTAAAGGTGACAAAACACTCGCTTTAGTAGTTATGTTTGCTAATTAATATTTTTTTTGGGTTTTTGTTCATTTTTTGTCCATTTGAACGTCATTTTGAACGATATGTACCAAAATCTTAAAAAAATAATAACGGTTTCGGTGAAATTGGAAACAGCGTCGTCTATTTGATTGTTATAAAAACAATGGCTCTCCCACGGGAAATGTTGAAAAAATGACCATAACATATCATTGTCAGCCTCGTTAAAATGCCATAGACGCCTTGGCTGCTGTCTTAATTCTGGTGGTGTTGTAACAGAAATTTTTACTTTTATCAGGTTGTGGTCAGAATTTCCAATTCCAGCCTCGACACGCGCTTCCATGGAATGCGGATTTGTTGTAAGACAAAGATCCAGAATATGACTGCTTGTAGAATTTTGACATTCAAATGTGGAATCACTAACAATCTGTGTAAGGTCATGCGAAACAGCAATCCACTCCGTCTGACGCCCGGCACAGTTCGTATTTTGGTGATTCAACCATTCTTAATGGTGGGCATTAAAGTCACCAACCATAATTAATTCGCACAAGGCATGTTGATTGCGAATGTCATCACATTTGTCTGATAAAACTTCGAAGAAACTCATGGTTTCTGAATCCGTTTGGTTGGGAGATCTATATAAACTGATTAAAAAAAGGATTTTCTTAGGAAGGAATATTTTAAGTACAATAGTTTGAGCGGTCTTTGAGAAAATTTTGTACTTCTGATGTCGAGCGTACGGTATGTGCTCTTTAATGAATAAATACACTCCAAGTTGCAACTCGAATGCTTGTTCGAACTGGTAGCGCTTGAAGTAGAATTCGTTCTCGTAGATGTTATGAGATACTTTTGTTTCCGTTAGCACTAATATGTTGGGCCTGCGTGATTCGAGAGGTTGATGTGCGCAGTTTTTATTCGTCACGAGTCCATGGACATTGGCAAGATGGATGGTAAGGCTATCAATATTATCTTTACGAGGATTATGCCTCGCCCCGTGATCCGAAGAGGCATTTTTCGGGGATTTTTAAATTTTACTACTCATTGTAAAAAGAAACATTTTTGTGCGCCTAAAACCGTCCTAACAAAAAATGAAAATTGAAATGATTAAACCAAAACTTAAAAATTAAAATAAATTAACGTGGGCGAAATAATAAATTGAACGTAAAAAACGAAATAAAAATTTCAAGAAAAAAAAAAACAAATAAAATAAAAAGTTTTACGGCTGTGGGTGAAACCCAACAATACAACCATTTAAGTTGCCTCTTACGACAAGCATTGGATACTGTGGTGGAAATTCTAAACATTCCCCCCAACCACAGAGGAAAAAATTTTGAACGACATATACCTAAATCTTAACAAAGAAATGGGTCAATGGAGAATTTCACCCGAAATGACCTTAAATTGTAACCAAAAATTAAATATTTTAATTAGAATAACGGTAAATAAACAAGTTGTCACAAAATTTGTCGTTTTTAACCGTAATTTAGAACCGAATATTTAATTTTAAAGTGCAATTTAATGTCATTTGAGGTGAAACTCTCCATTTAACTGACATTTTGAACAAGTTATATATGAAACAATAAAATTGTGGTGATAAAATTAACTTTGGTAGAATTTTGGTAATAATTGTTCAAAATGACGTTCAAATGGACAAATAATGAATAAAAACTCAAAAAAAATATGATTAGCCGAAATTACTACCAAAGGGTGTGTTTTATCACCACAACTTAATTTTTTTATATTTTAATTGTCCAAAATGTGGGTAAAATGGACCATTTAACCCCGCGCAAAATAATAATGCACGTAAAAATTTAATATTTTGTTCGAAATAACGGGAAAACAGACAAGATTTGTGTCAACTTGTCTATTAACCGTTATTCCGAACCAAATTTGAAATTTGAACGTGCATTTTCATGATGCGTCGGGTTAAAATTTGCTATTTACCCACATTTCGAACAATTTAAATATCAAAAAATCGAATTGTGGTGATAAAACACACGCTTCGGTAGTAAGTTTTGCTTATAAATATTTTTTTTTGTGTTATTTTGAACCCTATATTTCATTTTTAAGTCCAATTTAATGTCATTTGGAGTGAAATTCTCCATTTGACTGACATTTTGAAAAATTTTAATATAAAATAATTGAGTTGTGGTGGTAAAACACACTTTGGTAGAATTATGGTATTAATTGTTCAAAATTATGTTCAAATGGACAAATAAAGAATGAGAACACAAAAAAAAAGTAGCTTAAATTACTATCAAAGCGTGTGTGTTATCACCACAATTCCCTTTTGGTATATTTCAATTGTCCAAAATGGGGGTTAAATGGACCATTTAACCCTGCGCAAAATAAAATTGCACGTAAAAATTTAATATTTTGTTCGAAATAACGGTGCAACAGACCAGTTTTGATTAAACTTGTCTATTTATCGTTATTTCGAACCAAATTTTAAATTTTTACGTGCTTTTTTATCTTGCGTGGGATAAAAATCTGCATTTTACCCACATTTGAACTATTTAATTAAAAAAAAAAAATTGAATTGTGGTGACAAAACACACGCTTTGGTAGCATTTTTTGCATATAAATATTTTTTTTGTGTTATTTTGAGCCAAATTTTTAATTTTAAAATGCAAATAAATGTCATTTGGGCTGAAATTCTCCATTTAACCAACATTTTGACCAAATTTAATATGAAACAATTGAGTTGTGGTGATCTAACACATTTTGGTAGAATTTTGGTATTAATTGTTCAAAATGACGTTTAAATGAACAATCAATAAATAAAAACACAAAAAAAATATAAATTAGCAAAAAATACTACCAAAGCGTGTGTTTTATCACCACAACTCAATTATTTTATATTTTAATTGTCCAAAATGTAAGTAGAGAGAGTGGACCATTTAACCCCACGCATCATAAAAATGCACGTAAAAATTTAATATTTTGTTCGAAATAATGAAAAAACAGACAGTTGTTTGAAAAACAAATTTGTGTAAACTTGTCTATTAATCGTTATTTTGAACAAAAATTAAAATTTTTACGTGCATTTTTATATTGCGTGGGGTTGAATTGTGCATTTTGAACAAATTGAATACCAAAAAATTAATTTGAGGTGACAAAACCCACGCTTTAGTAGTAATGTTTGCTAATTAATATTTTTTTTGTGTTTTTGTACATTATTTGTCCATTTGAACCTCATTCTGAACGATGTCTACCAAAATCTTAACAAAATAATGTGTAAATGGAGAATGTCATCCCAAATCACATTAAATTGCACCTTATAATAAAAATTTTAATCGAAATAACGGTAAATAAACAAGTTGACACATAATTTGTTGTTTTTCCCGTAATTTTGAACCAAATATTTCATTTACAAGTGCAATTTAATGTCATTTGGGCTGAAATTCTCCATTTAACCGACATTTTGAACAATTTCAATATGAAACAATTGAGTTGTGGTGATAAAACACACTTTGGTAGAATTTTGGTATTTATTGCTCAAAATGACGTTCAAATGGACAAATAATGAATAAAAACCCCAAAAAAAATAAATTTGCAATTAATACTACCAAAGCGTGTGTTTTATCACCACAACTCAATTTTTTTATATTTCAATTGTTCAAAATGTTGGTTAATGGACCATTCAACCCCGCGCAACATGAAAATGCACGTTAAATTAAATATTTTGTTCGAAAAACGGTAAAAATGACCAGTTTTGTGTAAACTTGTCTATTTACCGTTATTTCGAACCAAATTTTAAATTTTTACGTGCTTTTTTATATTCCGTTGGGTTAAATTGTGCATTTTCCCAAATATTGAACAATTAAATACAAAGAAAGTGAATTGTGGTGACAAAACACACGCTTAAGTAGTAATTTTTGCTTATTAATATTTTTTTGTGTTTTTGTTCATTATTTATCCATTTGAACGTCATTTTTAACGATATGTACCAAAATCTTAACTTAATATTGGGTAAACGAAGATTTTCACCCAAATGACATAAAAATTATACCTAAAAAATATATATTTTAATCGAAAAAACGGTAAAAAGACAAGTTGACACAAAACTTGTCTTTATACCGTTATTATGACTCAAATACTTAATTTTCAAGTGCAATTTAATGTCAATTGGGGTGAAATTCTCCATTAAACCGACATTTTGAACAATTTAAATTAGAAAACAATTAAGTTGTGGTGATAAAACACACTTTGTAGAATTTTAGTATTACTTGTTCAAAATGACGTTCAAATGGACAAATTATGAATAAAAATACAAAAAAAAATATAAATAAGCAAAATTTACTACCAAGCTTGCGTTTTATGACCACAATTCAATTTTTGTATATTCCAATTGTTCGAAATTTGGGTAAAATGGATAATATAACCCCACGCATAAAAATGCACGTAAAAATTTAATATTTTGTTCGAAATAACGGATAAACAGACATATTTGTTTGAACTTGTTTATTAATCAATATTTCGAATAAATTTTAAATTTTAACGTGCATTTTTATATTGCGTGGGGTTAAATTGTTCATTTTATCCACACTGTGAAGAATTAAATTATAAAAAAAAATGGAATTGTGGTGACAAAACACACGCTTTGGTAGAATTTTTGCTTATTAATATTTTTTTTGTGTTATTTTGAACCAAATATTTAATCAAAGGTGCAATTTAATGTAATTTTGGGTGAAATATTCTATTAAACGAACATTTTGAACAATTTTAATAAGAAACAATTGAGTTGTTATTATTAAACACACTTTGGTAAAATTTTGGTAATTATTGTTAAAAATGACGTTCAAATGGACAAAAAAGGAATTAAAACACAAAAAAAATATTTATTAGCAAAAACTACTACCAAAGCGTGTGTTTAATCACCACAACTCAATTTTTTTTTATTTCAATTGTCCAAAATGAAGGTAAAATGGACAACATAACCCCGCGAAACATAAAAATGCACTTTAAAATTTTATATTTTGTTCGAAATAACGGTTAAAGCGACAAGTTTTGTGAAAAAATTTAAATTTTAGTATTGCGTGGGGTAGTAATTGGCATTTTACTCACATTTTCAACCATTTAAATATAAAAAAATTGAGTTGTGTTGACAAAACACACGCTTTGGTAGTAATTTTTGCTAATTAATATTTTTTTTGTGTTATTTTTAACCAAATATTTCATTTTTATGTGCAATTTAATGTCATTTGGGGTGAAATTCTCCATTTAACCGACATTTTGAACAATTTTAATGAAGTGAAATAATTCAGTTGTGGTGATCAAACTTATTTCGCTAGAATTTTGTTATTAATTTTTCAAAATGACGTTCAAATGGACAAATAATGAATAAAAACACAAAAAAACTATAAATTAGCAAAAATGACGACCAAAGCGTGTGTTTTATCACCACAACTTAATTTTGTTATATTTTCATTGTCCAAAATATGGGTAAAATGGACCATATAAATCCGCAAAACATACAAATTTACGTAAAAGTTTAATATTTTGTTCGAAATAATGATAAAACCGACCAGTTAACTGTCAACTTGTTTATTTACCGTTATTTCGAACCAAATTTTAAATTAAATCGTGCACTTTTATATTGTGTGGGGTTAAATTGTGCATTTTAGCCACATTTTGAACAATTTTAATAACAAAAAATTGAGTTGTGGTGACAAACTCCACGCTTTAGTAGTAATGTTTGCTTATTTATATTTTTTTGTGTTTTTGTTCATTATTTGTCCATATAAACGTTATTTTGAACGACATGTACCAAAATTTTAACAAAATAATGAGTTAATGGAGAATCTCACCCAAAATGACATAAAATTGCACCTTAAAATTTAATATTCTAATCGAAATAACGGATAAACAAGTTGACACAAAACATGTCGGTTGAACGGTTATTTTGAACCAAATATTTTATTTTCAAGAGCAATTTAATCTCGTTTTGGTTGAAATTCTCCATTTAACCGTCATTTTGAAAAATTTAAATATGAAACAATTGAGTTGTCGGGATATAATTAACTTTCGTAGAATTATGGTATAAATTGTTAAAAATGACGTTCAAATGGAGAAATAATGAATTAAAATACAAAAATAAAACAAATTAGCAAAAATTACTACAAAAGCGTGTGTTTTATCACCACAAATCTATTTTTGTTTATTCCAAATGTTCAAATTTTGGGTAAAATGGACAATATAACGCCAGGCAACATTAAAATGAACGTAAAATTTTAATATTTAAATCGAAATAATGGTAAAACAAACCAGTTTTGTGTAGACTTGTCTATTTTTACGTGAATTTTCATTTTGCGTGATGTTAAATTGTGGATTTTACCCACATTTTGAACAATTTTTAAAAAGAAAAATTGAATTGTGTTGACCAATCACTGGCTTCGGTAGGAATTTTTGCTAATGAATATTTTTTGTGTTGCTTTGAACCAAATATTTAATTTTTAAGTGCAATTTAATGTCATTTGAGCTAAAATTCTCCATTAAACCAACATTTTGAACAATTACAATATGAAACAATTGAGTTGTGGTGATTAAACACACTTCGGTAGAATTTTGATAATCATTGTTAAATAATTGAACAATAAGAATATACATAAAAAGATTTTTGGTGACAAAACACACGCTTTGGTAGTAATTTTTGCTTATTTATATTAATTTTGTATGTATATTCTTTATTCAATCATTTGCACGTCATTCAAATGATTGAATAAAGAATAAAAATACAAAAATAATATAAATAAGCAAAAATTACTACTAAAGCGTGTGTTTTGTCACCAAAAATCTTTTTATGTATATTCTTATTGTTCAAAATTTGGGTAAAATTGACCATTTAACCCCACGCAACATTAACGTAAAATTTTAATGTTTTGTTCGAACTAGCGGAAAAATAGACAAGTTTGGTTTAAACTTGTCTATTAAACGTTTTTTCGAAATTTTTTTTTAATTTAAACGTGCATTCATATATTGCGTGGGGTTAAATTGTGCATATAACCCACATACTGAACAATTGTTATACATAAATTGAATTGTGGTGAAAAAACACACGCCTTGGTAGTAATTTTTGCTAATTTATATTTTTTTTTGTGTTATTTTGAACCAAATATTTTATTTAAAAATGCAATTAAATGTCATTTGGAGTGAAATTTTCCATTAAACCGACATTTTGAACAGTTTCAATATGAAACAATTGAGTTGTGGTGGTAAAACACACTTTGGTAGAATTTTGGTAATAATTTTTCAAAATGACGTTCAAATGGACAAATAATGAATAAAATACAAAAACACTATAAATCAGCAAAAAATTATACCAAAGCGTGTGTTTTATCACCTTTATATATTTGTGTATATTCCAATTAAATAAAAATAGACAATTTACTTTTAAACTTGTCTGTTTTACCGTTATTTCGAAGAAAATTATAAATTTTAACGTGCTATTACATGTTGCGTGGGTTTAAATTGTCCATTATACCAACATTTTGAACAATTCAAGTATTAAAAAAATTGCATTGTGGTGAAAAAACCTACACTTTGGTAGTTATTTTTCTTTTTTATTATATTTTTGGGTTATTTTAAACCAAATATTTATTTTTTAAGTGCAATTTAATGGTGAAATTCTCCATTTAATTGACATATTGAAAAATTTCAATATAGAAAAAATGAGATGTGGTGGTAAAACACACGTTGATAGAATTTTGGTATAAATTGTTCAAAATGACGTTCAAATGGACAGATAAGTAAATTAAATAAAAAAAAAAATAAATTAGCAATAATAACCACCAAAGCGTGTGTTTTATCATCACAACTTAAATTTTTTAAAATTCAATTGTTCAAAATGTGGGTAAAATGGACCATTTAACCCCGCACAACATAAAATGGCACGTTAAACTTTCTATTTTGTTCGGAATAACGGTGAACCAGACAAGTTTTGTGTAAACTTTTCTATTTATTGTTATTTCGAACCAAATTTTAAATTTAACGTGCATTTAAATGTTGCGTGGGGTTAAATTGTGCATTTTACCCACATTTTGAACAATTCAAATATAAAAAATTTAATTGTGGTGACAAAACACACGCTTTGGTAGTAATTTTTGCTTAATAATATTTTTTTGTGTTTTTGTTCATTATTTGTCCATTTGAACGTCATTTTGAACGATATGTACCAAAATCTTAACAAAATAATGGGTAAATGGAGAATTTTACCCCAAATGACATAAAATTGCAACTTCAAAAATTTATATTCTAATCGAAATAAAGGTAAATTGACAAGTTGACACAAAACAAGTCGTTTTCACCGTTATTATGAACCAAATTTTTAATTTTTTAGTGCAATTTTATGTCATTTGGGGTGAAACTCTCCATTTAACCGACAACTTGAACAGTTTTAATATGCAACAATACAGTTGTGGTGATCAAATTAACTTTGGTAAAATTTTGGTATTAATTGTTTACATTGACGTTAAAATGGACAAATTATGAATTAAAATACAAACAAAATATAAATTTGCAAAAATTACTATCAAAGCGTGTGTTTTATCACCACAAATCTATTTTTGTATATTTCAATTGCTGAAATTTTGATAAAAATGGATAATATAACCCAACGAAACATTAAAATGCACGTGAACATTTAAAATTTTATTTACAATAACGGTAAAATTGACAAGTTTTGTGTAAACTTGTCTATTAACCGTTATTTCAAACAAAATTAACAATTTTTACGTACATTTTTATATTGCGTGGGGTTAAATTGTGCATTTTACCAACATTTTGAACAATTTTAATATCAAAAAGTTGAGTTGCGGGGACAAAACACACGCTTCAGTAGTAATTTTTGCTTATTTAGATTTTTTTGTGTTTTTGTTCATTATTTGTATATTTGAATGAGATTCTGAACGATATGTACCAAAGTCTTTACAAAAAAAATGCGTAAATGCAATTTCACCTTTAATGACATTAAATTGTGCCTAAAAATTAAATATTAAATCGAAATAACGGTAAATAGACCAATTGACTCAAAACTTGTCGTTTGACCTATTATTTTGAATCAAATATTTAATTTGTAAGTGCAATTTATTGTCATTTGGGGTGAAATTCTTCATTTAACCAACATTTTGAGCATTTTCAATATAAAACAATTGAGTTGTGGTGATTAAATTAACTTTGGTAGAACTTTGGTATAACTTGTTCAAAATGCCGTCCAAATAGACAAATAATGATGAAAAATACAAAAAAAAATATAAAATTAGCAAAAATTACTACCAAAGCGTGTGTTTTATCACCAAAATATATTTTTGTATATTCCAATTGTTCAAAATTTGAATCAAATGGACCATTTAACCCCATGCAACATAAAAATGCAGGTAAAAAATTAATATTTTGTTCAAAATAACGGTAAAATAGAAAAGTTTAGTGTAAATTTGTTTATTTACCGTTATTTCGAACAAATTTTAAATTCTAACGTGCATTTTTATATTGCATGGGGTTGAATTGTGCATTTTACCCACATTTTGAACAATTTATATATGAAAAAATAGAATTGTGGTGAGAAAAGACACGCTTTAGTAGTAATTTTTGCTTTTAAATATTTTTTTTTGCGTTATTTTGAACCAAATATTTAATTTTTAAAAACAATTGAATGTCATTTGGGCTGAAATTTCTCCATTTAACCGATATTTTGAACAATTTCAATATGAAACAATTGAATAATGGTGACAAAACACACTTTAGTAGAATTTTGGTAATCATTAATCAAAATTTTTCTATTTATTGTTATTTCGAACCAAATTTTAAATTTAACGTGCATTTAAATGTTGCGTGGGGTTAAATTGTGCATTTTACCCACATTTTGAACAATTCAAATATAAAAAATTTAATTGTGGTGACAAAACACACGCTTTGGTAGTAATTTTTGCTTAATAATATTTTTTTGTGTTTTTGTTCATTATTTGTCCATTTGAACGTCATTTTGAACGATATGTACCAAAATCTTAACAAAATAATGGGTAAATGGAGAATTTTACCCCAAATGACATAAAATTGCAACTTAAAAAATTTATATTCTAATCGAAATAAAGGTAAATTGACAAGTTGACACAAAACAAGTCGTTTTCACCGTTATTATGAACCAAATTTTTAATTTTTTAGTGCAATTTTATGTCATTTGGGGTGAAACTCTCCATTTAACCGACAACTTGAACAGTTTTAATATGCAACAATACAGTTGTGGTGATCAAATTAACTTTGGTAAAATTTTGGTATTAATTTTTTACATTGACGTTAAAATGGACAAATTATGAATTAAAATACAAACAAAATATAAATTTGCAAAAATTACTATCAAATGACATAAAATTGCAACTTAAAAAATTTATATTCTAATCGAAATAAAGGTAAATTGACAAGTTGACACAAAACAAGTCGTTTTCACCGTTATTATGAACCAAATTTTTAATTTTTTAGTGCAATTTTATGTCATTTGGGGTGAAACTCTCCATTTAACCGACAACTTGAACAGTTTTAATATGCAACAATACAGTTGTGGTGATCAAATTAACTTTGGTAAAATTTTGGTATTAATTGTTTACATTGACGTTAAAATGGACAAATTATGAATTAAAATACAAACAAAATATAAATTTGCAAAAATTACTATCAAAGCGTGTGTTTTATCACCACAAATCTATTTTTGTATATTTCAATTGCTGAAATTTTGATAAAAATGGACAATATAACCCAACGAAACATTAAAATGCACGTGAACATTTAAAATTTTATTTACAATAACGGTAAAATTGACAAGTTTTGTGTAAACTTGTCTATTAACCGTTATTTCAAACAAAATTAACAATTTTTACGTACATTTTTATATTGCGTGGGGTTAAATTGTGCATTTTACCAACATTTTGAACAATTTTAATATCAAAAAGTTGAGTTGCGGTGACAAAACACACGCTTCAGTAGTAATTTTTGCTTATTTAGATTTTTTTGTGTTTTTGTTCATTATTTGTATATTTGAATGAGATTCTGAACGATATGTACCAAAGTCTTTACAAAAAAAATGCGTAAATGCAATTTCACCTTTAATGACATTAAATTGTGCCTAAAAATTAAATATTAAATCGAAATAACGGTAAATAGACCAATTGACTCAAAACTTGTCGTTTGACCTATTATTTTGAATCAAATATTTAATTTGTAAGTGCAATTTATTGTCATTTGGGGTGAAATTCTTCATTTAACCAACATTTTGAGCATTTTCAATATAAAACAATTGAGTTGTGGTGATTAAATTAACTTTGGTAGAACTTTGGTATAACTTGTTCAAAATGCCGTCCAAATAGACAAATAATGATGGAAAATACAAAAAAAAATATAAAATTAGCAAAAATTACTACCAAAGCGTGTGTTTTATCACCAAAATATATTTTTGTATATTCCAATTGTTCAAAATTTGAATCAAATGGACCATTTAACCCCATGCAACATAAAAATGCAGGTAAAAAATTAATATTTTGTTCAAAATAACGGTAAAATAGAAAAGTTTAGTGTAAATTTGTTAATTTACCGTTATTTCGAACAAATTTTAAATTCTAACGTGCATTTTTATATTGCATGGGGTTGAATTGTGCATTTTACCCACATTTTGAACAATTTATATATGAAAAAATAGAATTGTGGTGACAAAAGACACGCTTTAGTAGTAATTTTTGTTTTTAAATATTTTTTTTTTGCGTTATTTTGAACCAAATATTTAATTTTTAAAAACAATTGAATGTCATTTGGGCTGAAATTTCTCCATTTAACCGATATTTTGAACAATTTCAATATGAAACAATTGAGTAATGGTGACAAAACACACTTAAGTAGAATTTTGGTAATCATTAATCAAAATGACGTTCAAATGGACATATAAGAAAGAAAAACACAAAAAAAATATAAATAAGCAAAAAATACTACCAAAGCGTGTGTTTTATAATCACAGCTCAATATTTTAATATTTCAATTGTCCAAAATGTGGATAAAATGGACCATTTAACCTTGCGCATCATTAAAATGCACGTAACAATTAGATATTTTGTTCGAAATAACAGTAAAACAGACAAGTTTTGTGTTAACTTATCTATTTACCGTTATTTTGAACCAAATTTTTAATTTTAAAGTGCATTTTTATTTTGCGTGAGGTTAAAATTAAAATTTTAACCACATTTTGAACAATTGAAACATAAAGAAATTGAAATGTGGTGACAAAACGCACGATTTGGTAGTAATTTTTGCATATTAATATTTTTTTTGTGTTATTTTGAACCAAATATTTAATTTTTAAGTGCAAATTAATGTCATTTAGGCTGACATTCTCCATTAAACCGACATTTGGAACAATTTTTATATGAAACAATTAAATTGTGGTGATAAAACACACTTTGGAAGAATTTTGGTATTAATTGTTCAAAATGATGTTCAAATGGACAAATAATGAATAAAAACACAAAAAAGTATAAATTAGCAAAAATTACTACCAAAGCGTGTGTTTTATTACCAAAGCTCAATTTTTTTATATTTCAATTTTTTAAGATGTGGGTAAAATGGACCATTTAACCCCGCACAACATAAAAATGCACGTAATAGTTTAAAATTGTGTTCAAACTAACGGTTAAACAGACAATTTTTGTGTAAACTTGTCTATTTACCGTTATTTCGAACCAAATTTTTAATTTTTACATGCATTTTAATATTGCGTGGGGCTTAATTGTGCATTTCTTCCACGTTTTGAACAATTTTAATATAAAAAATTGAATAATGGTGACAAAACACACGCTTTGGTAGAAAGTTTTGATTATTTATATTTTTGTTGTGTTTTTGTTCATTATTTGTCCATTTAAATGTCATTTTGAACGATATGTACCAGAATCTTAACAAAATTATGGGTAAAGGGATAGTTTTACCCCAAATGACATAAATTTGCACCTAAAAATAAATGTTTTAATCGAAATAACGGTACATAGACAAGTTGACAAAAAATTTGTCGTTTTAACCGTTATTTTGAACCAAATATTTAATTTTTAAGTGCAATTTAATGTCATTTGGGGTTAAATTGCATGGGGTTTAATTGTGCATTAAACCCACTTTTCAAACAATTTAAATATTAAAAAATTGAATTGTAGTGACAAAACTTACGCTTTAGTAGTAATTTTTGCTTATAAATATTTTTTTTGTGTTATTTTGAATCAAACATTTAATTTTTAAGTGTTATTTAATGTCATTTGGGCTAAAATTCTCCATTTAACCGACATTTTGAACAAAAAAATATAAAACAATTGAGTTGTGGTGATAAAACACACTTTGCTAAAATTTTCGTATTAATTGGGTAAAATGACGTTCAAATGGACAAATATTGAGTAAAAACACAAAAAAAATATAAATTAGCAAAAATTACTACCAAAGCGTGTGTTTTATCACCACAACTCAATTTTTTTATATTTCAATTGTTCAAAATGTGGGTAAAATGGACCATTTAACCCCGCGCATTGTAAAAATGCACGTAAGAATTTAATATTTTGTTCGAAATAACGGTAAAACAGACAAGTTTTGTGTTAACTTGTCTATCTACCGTTATTTCGAACCAAATTTTAAATTTTAACGTGCATTTTTATATTGCGTGGGGTTATATTGAGCCTTTTTACCCACATTTTGAACACTTAAGATATCAAAAAATTTGGTTGAGGTAAAAAAACACACGCTTTGGTAGTAATTATTGCTTACTTATATTTTTTTTTGTGTTTTTGTTCGTTTTTTGTCCATTTGTACGTCATTTTGAACGATACGTACCCAAATCATAACAAAATAATGGGTGAATGGAAAATTTCACTCCAAATGTCACTGAATTGCACCTTAAATTTAAATATATGAATCAAAATAATGAATTAAAATACAAAAAACATATAAATTTGCAAATATTACTACCAAAGCGTGTGTTTTATCACCACAAATCTATTTTTGTATAATGCAATTGTTCAAAATTTTTGTAAAATGGACCATTTTCCCACACGCAACATAAAATTTCACGTGAAAATTTAATTTTTTGTTAAAAATAACGGTAAAATAGACAAGTTTTGTATAAACTTGTCTATTTACCGTTATTACGAACAAAATTTTAAATTTTTACGTGCATTTTTATGTTGTGTTGGGTTAAATGGTCCATTTAACCCACATTTTGGACAATTGAAATACAAAAAAATTGAGTTGTGGTGATAATTGGATTTTTACCATTTTCATCGACGCAATAACTTTTAATGTTTGCTGATGACTTTAAAATATATAGAACTGTCGAGAACTAAAGCGATGCCGAGAAACTTGAAGAGGACATTGACTATTAAGCGATATGGTGTGAGTCAAATCTTCTTAGTCTGAACATCAATAAGTGTAAGACTTTATCATTCCACCGGAAATTAAATCCAGTTTTAAAACATTACGAAGTTAACAATATGCCACTAAAGCGAGTATCAGAGATCAAAGACCTTGGTGTTATTTTCGTGGAAAATATGAGCAGTAACAAACATATAGAGCAATGTGTTGCTAAATCTAATTCAATGTGGGGTTTTATTTAACGATGGACGGGAGACATTTATGACCTGGAGACAATTAAGATTCTGTATTTCGCATACGAACGTTCACAACTGGAATACGCTGTTACTGTTTGGTGTCCATTTTATGATACAAACCTCAGTAAACTTGAGGGTATTCAGAATAAGTTTATCCGTCATTTAACTTGCAAAAGCGGTTGGGAGTATGATTACGAATTACCATATCATGAAAACCTGCAACGTTTACCACCATATCTGGATGGCTGCAAAACAAACAACAAAGCAACTCTGAAAAATAGACGTGAGCTTTTAAAGTGTTCGTTTGTTGGTAATATTTTATAAGGTCACATTGACGCACAATCAATGCTGGAAAATTAACAAATTAAAATACCCAGTAGACATCTAAGAAAAAATGAGTTCTTGCAAGTTGATGTCCATAGAACCAACTATGGTTCTAATGAACCGATTAACATGATGTGCAAAAGCTTTAATCACATAAATCACCTGTTCAATTTTACTTCTAGCAAGGATACCTTAAAACGAAGATTGAAGCAACACTTTGCTTCTTCCTGATTTTTAATATTATTTTATATGTCTGACTATAACGTCATTTTTAATGTCAAGTCGTATTTGTAGAATTATTTATAAATAAATAAAAAAAAAAGTAAAAAATAAAACACACGTTTTGGTGGTGTTTTTTTGCTAATTAAGATTTTTTTTGTGTTTTTATTAATTATTTAACCATTTGAACGTCATTTTGAACAATAAATACCAAAATTCTACCAAAGTGTGTTTTATCACCACAACTCAATGTTTTCATATTAAAATTGTTCAAAATGTCGGTTAAATCGAGAATTTAAGCCCAAATGACACTAAATTGCACTTAAAAATTAAATATTTGGTTCAAAATAAAACAAAAAAAAATATTTATAAGCAAAAATTACTACCAAAGCATTTGTTTTGTCACAACAATTCAATGTTTTATATTTGTTTTGTATTAAATGTGGGTAAAATACACAATTTAACCCTACGCAACATAAAAATGCACGTAATAATTTATAATTTGGTTCGAAATAACAAACAATGGACAAGTTTACACAAAATTTGTCGGTTTTACCGTTATTTTATGTTTCGCGGGGTTAAACGGTCCATGTAACTCACATTTTGGACAATTAAAATACAAAAAATTTGAGTTGTGGTGATAAAACACACGCTTTGGTAGTATGTTTTGCTAATTTATATTTTTTTTGTTTTTATTCATTATTGGTCCATTTGAACGTCATTTTGAACAATTAATACCAAAATTTAACCAAAGTGTGTTTTATCACCAGAACTTCATTGTTTCATATAAAAATTGTTCAAAATGTCGGTAGAATGGAGAATTTTAGCCCAAATGACATTAAATTGCACTTAAAAATTAAAAATTTGGTTCAAAATAACACAAAAAAAATATTAATAAGTAAACATTTCTACCAAAGCGTGTGTTTTGTCACCACAATTCATTTTTTTATATTTGTATTGTTTTAATATTTGAATTTAATGGTAAAACGCACGATTTAACCCAACGCAACATAAAAATGCACATTTTAATTTAAAATTTGAGTCGAAATAACGGTAAAAAGACAAGTTTACACAAAACTTGCCTGTTTAACCGTTATTTCAAACAAAATATTAAATTTTTACTTTGATTTTTAATTTTGAAGCGCATTTTTATGTTGTGTGGGGTTAAATTGTCCATTTTACCCACGTAAAAAATTAAAATTTGGTTCAAAATAACGGTACATAGACAAGTTTACACAAAACTTTTCGGTTTGACCGTTATTTTGAACAAAATATCAAATTTTTACGTGGATTTTTATGTTTCGCGGGGTTAAATGGTCCATTTTACCCACATTTTGGACAATTAAAATATAAAAAAATTGAGTTGTGGTAATAAAACCCATGCTTTAGTAGTAATTTTTGCTAATTTATATATTTTTTGTGTTTTTTTCATTATTTATATAGTTGAACGTCATTTTGAACAATTAATACCAAAACTCTACCAAAGTATATCACCACAACTCAATTGTTTATATCAAAATAGTTCAAAATGTCGGTTAAATGGAGAATTTCAGCCCATGACCTTAAATTGCCCTTAAAAGTTGAATTTTTGGTTCAAAATAACACATAAAAAATATTAATAAGCAAAAATTACTACCAAAGCGTGTGTTTTGTCACCACAATTCACTTGTTTTATATTTAAAATGTTCAAAATGTGGGTAAAATGCACAATTTAACCCCACGCAATATAAAATTGCACGTAAAAATTTAAAATTTTGTTCGAAATAACGGTAAATAGACCAGTTTGTACAAAACTTGTCTGTTTTACCGTAATTTCGAACAAAATATTAAATTTTTACGTGCATTTTTATGTTGCGCGGGGTTAAATGGTCCATTTTACCCACATTCTGGACAATTGGAATAAAAAAGTAAAGTTGTGACGATAAAACACACGCTTTGGTAGTAATTTTTGCTAATTTATATTTTTTTTATGTTTTTATTCATTAATTATACATTTAAACGTCATTTTGAACAAATAATACCAAAATTCTACCAAAGTGTGTTTTATCACCACAACTCAATTGTTTCATATCAAAATGGTTCAAAATGTCGGTTAAATGGAGAATTTCACCCAAAATGACATTAAATTGCAGTTAAAATTTAAATATTTGGTTCAAAATAACCCAAAAAAAAATATAAATAAGGAAAAATTACTACCAAAGCGTGTGTTTTGTCACCACAATTCAATTTTATTGTATTTTAATTTTTCAAAATGTGGGTAATATGCTCAATTTAACCCTACGCAATGTAAAAACGCACGTAGAAATTTTAAATTTGGTTCGAAATAACGGTAAATAGACAAGTTTAAACAAAACTTGTCTATTTTACCGTTATTTCGAACCAAATACTAAATTTTCACGTGTATTTTTTTGTTGCGTGGGTTATTTTGACCATTTTACTGAAATTTGGACCAATTTGAATATACAAAAATAGATTTGTGGTGATAAAAGACACGTTTTGATAGAAATTTTTGCTTATTACATTATATTGGAATTTTTATTTATTATTTGTCCATTTGAATGTCCTTTCGAACAATTAATACCAAAATTCTACTAAAGTGTGTTTTATCACCACAACTCAATTGTTTCATATGTAAATTGTTCAAAATGTCGGTTAAATGGAGAATTTTACCCCAAATGACATAAAATTACACTTAAAAATTAAATATTTGGTTCAAAATAACGGTTTAAAAGACAAGTTTTGTGTCAAATTGTCTATTTACCGTTATTTCGATAAGAATATTTAATTTTTAGATGCAGTTTTATGTCATCTTGGGTGAAATTTTCTATTTACTCTGATGAAAATAATGAACGATTATAATTTTAAGAACGCAGTGAATAAAAAACGTGACTAACGTTTACAAGTTCCTTTAATGCTTAGAAGTAAAAAAAGTATTATATACAGGAAATTAAAAAAGTACATGATACAAAAGTTTAGCCAGATGTTGTTATGAAATGGGACGATCATCTAACTTCTCTTTTCAACACCTCCACTAGCGTCACATTTACTCGTTCCAATGATGTTCATACCACTTGAGCACCAATTATGTTTTTCAGGAGATACTGCTTTGGTCAGACTATCGGCTACCATATACTTTGTTGCCACATAACTTAACTCTACAAGTTTTTGATTAACCTTTTCACGCAAAAAATGGTGACGTACATCTATGTGCTTTGTACGAGGAGAAAATGCAGTTTTCTCACCAAGTTTTATAGCACCTACATTATCACAATGAATTTTAACAGGTCCTTGATTATGCTCTTCGAATAATTCATCACGAAGTCCCTTTAGCCATAGGGCTTCTTGAGTTGCGGCTGACATTGACATATATTCAGCTTCGGTCGTTGAGAGTGCAATTGTTGGTTGTTATTTTGAAGACCAACTCACAGCACCAGCTTGCGACTTAAAAACGTATCCCATTGTTGATCGGCGATCTAGCATGTCACTTGCCCAACCTGAGTCACAAAAACCTTCAAGACAATTACTTGTTTCTCCTGAATACGTTAATTTGAAATCGATCGTACCTTTAAGATATCGCATTATCCTTTTGACTGCCAGCCAATGTGATTTGCCGGGATTATTGTTGAAACGACTTACTGACGAAACTGCATATTGAATGTCTGGACGAGACACTTGTGCTACGAACAGAAGACTTCCGACTGCTGCTTGATATGGCACGCATTCCATTTCTTTTCGAGTCGCCTCAGTTTTTGGTGAAAAATCAGAAGTGAGTTTTTGGTTCATATCTACCGGCGACCGAACAGCATTGCATTGGTCCATATTAAATCTCTCAAGCAATTTTTGAATGTAGTGACTTTGATCAATTGAAATTAACTTTCTATTTTTGCTTCTCGTGATACGCATTCCCAAAACTTCTCTTGTCTGACCGAGATCTTTCATTTTAAACTGACTCATTAAAAATGACTTGAGTTTTTTCTTTTGCAGAACATCATTTGAAAATAACATCAAGTCGTCAACGTACACAGCAACAATCAATACCTTGCCTCCGTTGCAATTGTAATAAATGCAATAATCATATTTAGAGTTCTTTAAGCCAAATGTTTTGAGTTTAAGTCGAACATCACCTTCCATATTTGAGGTTAGTTTTTTTTCATTTGCAATTGTTACTGTTCCAGTCGAATTTTTGGAATTTATCATCCAATCAGCAACACACGTCATATGTTTGGACGCCCCTGAATCAATATACCACTCACCTGGTGTGAGTTCATTTGACGTGAAGCAAGCAGAGACCAGTATCGACTTTTGCTTATGATCTGCCTCAGATTTTGCACTTGGACACTTATTCTTGTAATGACCGATACCACCACAACCATAGCATTTCACATCTTTTTTTCTTTTCACGATTTTTAACATTATTTCTGGACTGTTTTTTTTAGCAAACACAGCAACCGAAGAAGAAGCTCTATCATTAGAACGAACTTCTTGTAATAATTTCGTTTCAATCAAATCGGATGATATACCAACAGAAGAACTTTCAATTGCCATGATCATGGGTTTGAAATCTTCAGTCAACCCCGCTAATAAAAGTGTACCGATCCAAGCATCGTCTATCTGCATACCCGCGCCATTTAATTTGTGTGCCGTCGTAACAATTTTGTTCACATAATCCTCCATTGAAACACACGTTTCCAATCTCGTTGATACCAGTTCGCGTAGTAGCCCCACACGACGCAGAAGCCCCGAATCATCAAATGCTTTTTTGAGGTTCAAGATGCTGAAAATGCACAAGCCCAGACGCGCATTTTCAGCATCTTGAATGTGAACATAATTTACCTGATCGACAAGCAAAACCAATATTGCACGTAGTAGCTTTGTCTTCATCTTTCGCATCTCCTGTGCCTTCGACATATTTCCATAACCCAGAAACTTCTAAATAAGCACGTGCGGCGAATTTCCAAGACTCGTAGTTTTCCCTTCCCTTGAGCTTTTCGATATGCGGTATATTATTCGACATTTATTTAAATTCACGAAAGAAAAAAAAACTAAAGAACTTAACAAATTATAATTAACAGTAGGAATGGTCTGGGCCCATAACCTGATGAAAATAATGAACGATTATAATTTTAATAACGCAGTGAATAAAAAACGTGACTAACGTTTACAAGTTCCTTTAATGCTTAGCAGTAAAAAAAGTATTATATACAGGAAATTAAAAAAGTACATGATACAAAAGTATAGCCAGATGTAGTTATGAAATGGGACGATCATCTAACTTCTCTTTTCAACAATAAGTTTATTAAGATTTTGGTACATATCGTTCAAAATGACGTTCAAATGGACAAATAATGAAAGACAACCCAAAAAAAAATTAATTAGCAAAGATTACTCCCAAAGCGTGTGTTTTGTCACCACAACTCAATTTTTTGATATTTAAATTGTTAAAAATGTGGGTCAAATGAACAATTTAACCCCATGCAATATAAAAATACACGTACAAATTTAAAATTTGGTTCAAAATAACGGTTAATAGACAAGTTTTAACAATACTTGCCTGTTTTATCGTTATTTCGAACCAAATTTTTATTTTCAACGTGCATTTTTATGTTGCGCGGGGGTAAATAGTCAATTTAACCCACATTTTGGACAATTGAAATATCAAAAAGTTGAGTTGTGGTGATAAAACACACGCTTTAGTGGTATGTTTTGCTAATTTATATTTTTTTTTGTGTTTTTATTCATTAGTTATTCATTTGAACGTCATTCTGAACAATCAATACCAAAATTCTACCAAAGTGTGTTCTATCACAACAACTCAATTGTTTCATATTAAAATTGTTCAAAATGTCAGTAATGGAGAATTTTAGGACACTAAATTGCACTTAAAAATTAAATATTTGGTTCAAACCAACACAAAAAAAATATTCATAAGCAAAAATTACTACCAAAGGGTGTGTTTTGTCACCACAATTCAAATTTTATATTTGTTTTTTTAAAAATGTGGGTAAAATGCAAAATTTTACCCTACGCAACAAAAAAATGCACGTTAAAATTTATAATTTTGTTCAAAAAAACGAAGAATTGACCAGTTTTCACAGAGCTTGTCTGTTTTACCGTTATTTCGAACAAAATATTAAAGTTTTACGTGCATTTTTATGTTGCGCGGGAATAAATGGTCAATTTAACCTACATTTTGGACAATTGAAATATCAACAAGTTGAGTTTTGGTGATAAAACACACGCTTTAGTGTTATGTTTTGCTAATTTATATTTTTTTTGTGTTTTTATTCATTATTTATCCATTTGAACGTCATTCTGAACAATCAATACCAAAATTCTACCAAAGTGTGTTCTATCACAACAACTCAATTGTTTCATATTAAAATTGTTCGAAATGTCAGTAATGGAGAATTTTAGGACACTAAAGTGCAGTTAGAAATTAAATATTTGGTTCAAACCAACACAAAAAAAATATTCATAAGCAAAAATTACTACCAAAGGGTGTGTTTTGTCACCACAATTCAAATTTTATATTTGTTTTGTTAAAAATGTGGGTAAAATGCAAAATTTTACCCTACGCAACAAAAAAATGCACGTTAAAATTTATAATTTTGTTCAAAAAAACGAAGAATTGACCAGTTTTCACAAAGCTTGTCTGTTTTACCGTTATTTCGAACAAAATATTCAATTTTAACGTGCATTTTTATGTTGCGCGGGGTTAAATGGTCCATTTTACCCACATTTTGGAGAATTGGAATAAAAAAGTAAAGTTGTGGTGATATAACACACGCTTTGGTAGTAATTTTTGCTAATTTATATTTTTTTTTATGTTTTCATTCATTATTTATCCATTTGAACGTCATTTTGAACAAATAATACCAACATTCTACCAAAGTGTGTTTTATCACCACAACTCAACTGTTCATATCAAAATGGTTCAAAATGTCGATAAAATGGAGAATTTCAGCCCATGACATTAAATTGCCCTTAAAAGTTGAATATTTGGTTCAAAATAACACATAAAAAATATTAATAAGCAAAAATTACTACCAAAGCGTGTGTTTTGTCACCACAATTCAATTGTTTTATATTTGTTTTATTAAAAATGTGGTAAAAATGCACAATTTAACCCCACGCAATATAAAAGTGCACGTAGAAATTTTAAATTCGGTTCAAAATAACGGTAAATAGACAAGTTTACACAAAACTTGTCTGTTTTACCGTTATTTCGAACAAAATATTAAAGTTTAACGTGCATTTTTATGTTGCGTGGGTTAATATGACCATTTTACTGAAATTTGGACCAATTTGAATATACAAAAATAGATTTGTGGTGATAAAAGACACGTTTTGATAGAAATTTTTGCTTATTTATATTATTTTTGAATTTTTATTTATTATTTGTCCATTTGAATGTCCTTTTGAACAATTAATATCAAAATTCTACCAAAGTTAATTTTATCACCACAACTCAATTGTTTCATATGTAAATTGTTCAAAATGTCGGTTAAATGGAGAATTTTACCCCAAATGACATAAAATTACACTTAAAAATTAAATATTTGGTTCAAAATAACGGTTTAAATGACAAGTTTTGTGTCAAATTGTCTATTTACCGTTATTTCGATTAGAATATTTAATTTTTAGGTGCAGTTTTATGTCATCTTGGGTGAAATTTTCTATTTACCCTGATGAAAATAATGAACGATTATAATTTTAAGAACGCAGTGAATAAAAAACGTGACTAACGCTTACATGTTCCTTTAATGCTTAGAAGTAAAAAAAAGTATTATATACAGGAAATTAAAAAAGTACATGATACAAAAGTATAGCCAGATGTAGTTTTGAAATGGGACGATCATCAAACTTCTCTTTTCAACACCTCCACTAGCGTCACATTTACTCGTTCCAATGATGTTCATACCACTTGAGCACCAATTATGTTTTTCAGGAGATACTGCTTTGGTCAGACTATCGGCTACCATATACTTCGTTGCCACATAACTTAACTCTACAAGTTTTTGATTAACCTTTTCACGCAAAAAATGGTGACGTACATCTATGTGCTTTGTACGAGGAGAAAATGCAGTTTTCTCACCAAGTTTTATAGCACCTACATTATCACAATGAATTTTAACAGGTCCTTGATTATGCTCTTCGAATAATTCATCACGAAGTCCCTTTAGCCATAGGGCTTCTTGAGTTGCGGCTGACATTGACATATATTCAGCTTCGGTCGTTGAGAGTGCAATTGTTGGTTGTTATTTTGAAGACCAACTCACAGCACCAGCTTGTGACTTAAAAACGTATCCCATTGTTGATCGGCGATCTAGCATGTCACTTGCCCAACCTGAGTCACAAAAACCTTCAAGACAATTACTTGTTAACCTGAATACGTTAATTTGAAATCGATCGTACCTTTAAGATATCGCATTATCCTTTTGACTGCCAGCCAATGTGATTTGCCGGGATTATTGTTGAAACGACTTACTGACGAAACTGCATATTGAATGTCTGGACGAGACACTTGTGCTACGAACAGAAGACTTCCGACTGCTGCTTGATATGGCACGCATTCCATTTCTTTTCGAGTCGCCTCATTTTTTGGTGAAAAATCAGAAGTGAGTTTTTGGTTCATATCTACCGGCGACCGAACAGCATTGCATTGGTCCATATTAAATCTCTCAAGCAATTTTTGAATGTAGTGACTTTGATCAATTGAAATTAACTTTCTATTTTTGCTTCTCGTGATACGCATTCCCAAAACTTCTCTTGTCTGACCGAGATCTTTCATTTTAAACTGACTCATTAAAAATGACTTGAGTTTTTTCTTTTGCAGAACATCATTTGAAAATAACATCAAGTCGTCAACGTACACAGCAACAATCAATACCTTGCCTCCGTTGCAATTGTAATAAATGCAATAATCATATTTAGAGTTCTTTAAGCCAAATGTTTTGAGTTTAAGTCGAACATCACCTTCCATATTTGAGGTTAGTTTTTTTTCATTTGCAATTGTTACTGTTCCAGTCGAATTTTTGGAATTTATCATCCAATCAGCAACACACGTCATATGTTTGGACGCCCCTGAATCAATATACCACTCACCTGGTGTGAGTTCATTTGACGTGAAGCAAGCAGAGACCAGTATCGACTTTTGCTTATGATCTGCCTCAGATTTTGCACTTGGACACTTATTCTTTTAATGACCGATACCACCACAACCATAGCATTTCACATCTTTTTTCTTTTCACGATTTTTAACATTATTTCTGGACTGTTTTTTTTAGCAAACACAGCAACCGAAGAAGAAGCTCTATCATTAGAACGAACTTCTTGTAATAATTTCGTTTTAATCAAATCGGATGATATACCAACAGAAGAACTTTCAATTGCCATGATCATGGGTTTGAAATCTTCAGTCAACCCCGCTAATAAAAGTGTACCGATCCAAGCATCGTCTATCTGCATACCCGCGCCATTTAATTTGTGTGCCGTCGTAACAATTTTGTTCACATAATCCTCCATTGAAACACACGTTTCCAATCTCGTTGATACCAGTTCGCGTAGTAGCCCCACACGACGCAGAAGCCCCGAATCATCAAATGCTTTTTTGAGGTTCAAGATGCTGAAAATGCACAAGCCCAGACGCGCATTTTCAGCATCTTGAATGTGAACATAATTTACCTGATCGACAAGCAAAACCAATATTGCACGTAGTAGCTTTGTCTTCATCTTTCGCATCTCCTGTGCCTTCGACATATTTCCATAACCCAGAAACTTCTAAATAAGCACGTGCGGCGAATTTCCTAGACTCATAATTTTCTCTTCCCTTGAGCTTTTCGATATGCGGTATATTATTCGACATTTATTTAAATTCACGAAAGAAAAAAAAACTAAAGAACTTAACAAATTATAATTAACAGTAGGAATGATCTGGGCCCATAACCTGATGAAAATAATGAACGATTATAATTTTAAGAACGCAGTGAATAAAAAACGTGACTAACGTTTACAAGTTCCTTTAATGCTTAGCTGTAAAAAAAGTATTATATACAGGAAATTAAAAAAGTACATGATACAAAAGTATAGCCAGATGTAGTTATGAAATGGGACGATCATCTAACTTCTCTTTTCAACCATAAGTTTATTAAGATTTTGGTACATATCGTTCAAAATGACGTTCAAATGGACAAATATTGAACGACAACACAAAAAAAAATTAATTAGCAAAGATTACTACCAAAGCGTGTGTTTTGTCACCACAACTCAATTTTTTGATATTTAAATTGTTAAAAATGTGGGTCAAATGCACAATTTAACCCCATGCAATACTAAAAAACACGTACAAATTTAAAATTTGGTTCAAAATAACGGTTAATAGACAAGTTTTAACAATACTTGTCTGTTTTATCGTTATTTCGAACAAAATTTTTATTTTCAACGTGCATTTTTATGTTGCGCGGGGGTAAATGGTCAATTTAACCCACATTTTGGACAATTGAAATATAAAAAAGTTGAGTTGTGGTGATAAAACACACGCTTTAGTAGTATGTTTTGCTAATTTATATTTTTTTTGTGTTTTTATTCATTATTTATCCATTTGAACGTCATTCTGAACAATCAATACCAAAATTCTACCAAAGTGTGTTCTATCACAACAACTCAATTGTTTCATATTAAAATTGTTCAAAATGTCAGTAATGGAGAATTTTAGGCCAAATGACACTAAATTGCAGTTAGAAATTAAATATCTGGTTCAAACCAACACAAAAAAAATATTCATAAGCAAAAATTACTACCAAAGGGTGTGTTTTGTCACCACAATTCAAATTTTATATTTGTTTTTTTAAAAATGTGGGTAAAATGCAAAATTTTACCCAACGCAACAAAAAAAAGCACGTAAAAATTTATAATTTTGTTCGAAAAAACGAAGAATTGACCAGTTTTCACAAAGCTTGTCTGTTTTACCGTTATTTCGAACAAAATATTAAAGTTTTACGTGCATTTTTATGTTGCGCGGGAATAAATGGTCCATTTTACCCACATTTTGGACAATTGGAATAAAAAAATAGAGTTGTGGTGATAAAACACACGCTTTGGTAGTAATTTTTGCTAATAAATATTTTTTTTATGTTTTTATTCATTATTTGTCGATGTGAACGTCATTTTGAACAATTAATAACAAAATTCTACCAAAGTGTGTTTTATTACCACAACTCAATTGTTTCATATAAAAACTGTTCAAAATGTCGGTTAATTGGAGAATTTCAGCCCAAATGACATTTAAATGCCATTTAAAATAAAAAATTTGGTTCAAAATAACACAAAAAAAAATATTTATAAGCAAAAACTACTACCAAAGCATTTGTTTTGTTACCACAATTCAATTTTTTTATATTTGTATTGTTTTTATATTTGTATTTTTTGGTAAAATGCACAATTTTCTACGCGCAACATTCAAATGCACGTTAAAATTTATAATTTGGTTCGAAATAACGGTTTATAGACAAGTTTATACATAACTTGCCTGTTTTACCGTTATTTCGAACAAAATATTAAAGCTTTAAGTGCATTGTTATATTGCGCGGGGTTAAATGGTCCATTTTACCCACATTTTGGACAATTAAAATATAAAAAAATTGAGTTGTAGTGATGAAACACACGCTTTGGTAGTAATTATTGCTTATTAATATTTTTTTGTATTGTTTTTCATTATTTGTCCATTTGAACGTCATTTTGAACAATTAATACCAAAATTCTACCAAAGTGTGTTTTATCACCACTGGAAGTAAAATTTTAAAATTTGGTTCGAAATAACGGTAAATAGACAAGTTTACACAAAATATGTCTGTTTTACCGTTATTTCGAACAAAATATTCAATTTTAACGTGCATTTTTATGTTGCGTGGGGTTAAATGGTCCATTTTACCCACATTTTGGAGAATTGGAATAAAAAAGTAAAGTTGTGGTGATATAACACACGTTTTGGTAGTAATTTTTGCTAATTTATATTTTTTTTATGTTTTTATTCATTATCTATCCATTTGAACGTCATTCTGAACAAATAATACCAACATTCTACCAAAGTGTGTTTTATCACCACAACTCAATTGTTCATATCAAAATGGTTCAAAATGTCGATAAAATGGAGAATTTCAGCCCATGACATTAAATTGCCCTTAAAAGTTGAATATTTGGTTCAAAATAACACAAAAAAAAAATATAAATAAAGAAAAATAACTACCAAAGCGTGTGTTTTGTCACCATAATTCAATTTTATTGTATTTTTATTGTTCAAAATGTGGATAATATGCTCAATTTAACCCGACTTAATATAAAAACGCACGTAAAAATTTTAAATTTGGTTCGAAATAACGGTAAATAGACAAGTTTAAACAAAACTTGTCTATATTACCGTTATTTCGAACCAAATATTAAATTTTCACGTGTAGTTTTTTGTTGCTTGGGTTATTTTGACCATTTTACTGAAATTTGGACCAATTTGAATATACCAAAAATAGATTTGTGGTGATAAAAGACGCGTTTTGATAGAAATTTTTTCTAATGTATATTATTTTTGAATTTTTATTTATTATTTGTCCATTTGAATGTCCTTTTGAACAATAAATACCAAAATTCTACCAAAGTTCATTTTATCACCACAACTCAATTGTTTCATATGTAAATTGTTCAAAATGTCGGTTAAATGGAGAATTTTACCCCAAATGACATAAAATTACACTTAAAAATTAAATATTTGGTTCAAAATAACGGTTTAAAAGACAAGTTTTGTGTCAAATTGTCTATTTACCGTTATTTCGATTATAATATTTAATTTTTAGGTGCACTTTTATGTCATCTTGGGTGAAATTTTCTATTTACCCATTATTTTAGAAAAATTTTGGTACATGTCGTTCAAAATGACGTTCAAATGGACAAATAATGAACAAAAACACAAAAAAAAATTAATTAGCAAAGATAACTACCAAAGCGTGTGTTTTGTCACCACAACTCAATTTTTTGATATTTAAATTGTTAAAAATGTGGGTCAAATGCACAATTTAACCCCATGCAATATAAAAATGCACGTACAAATTTAAAATTTTGTTCGAAATAACGGTTAATAGACAAGTTTTAACAATACATGTCTGTTTTATCGTTATTTCAAACAAAATTTTTATTTTCAACGTGCATTTTTATGTGGCGCGGGGGTAAATGGTCAATTTAACCCACATTTTGGACAATTGAAATATAAAAAAGTTGAGTTGTGGTGAAAAAACACACGCCTTGGTAGTATGTTTTGCTAATTTATATTTTTTTTGTGTTTTTATTCATTATTTATCCATTTGAACGTCATTCTGAACAATCAATACCAAAATTCTACCAAAGTGTGTTGTATCACAACAACTCAATTGTTTCATATTAAAATTGTTCAAAATGTCAGTAATGGAGAATTTTAGGCCAAATGACACTAAATTGCAGTTAGAAATTAAATATCTGGTTCAAACCAACACAAAAAAAATATTCATAAGCAAAAATTACTACCAAAGGGTGTGTTTTGTCACCACAATTCAATTTTTTATATTTGTTTTGTTAAAAATGTGGTAAAAATGCAAAATTTTACCCAACGCAACAAAAAAATGCACGTTAAAATTTATAATTTTGTTCGCAAAAACGAAGAATTGACCAGTTTTCACAAAGCTTGTCTGTTTTACCGTTATTTCGAACAAAATATTAAAGTTTTACGTGCATTTTTATGTTGCGCGGGAATAAATGGTCCATTTTACCCACATTTTGGACAATTGGAATAAAAAAATAGAGTTGTGGTGATAAAACACACGCTTTGGTAGTAATTTTTGCTAATAAATATTTTTTTTATGTTTTTATTCATTATTTGTCGATGTGAACGTCATTTTGAACAATTAATAACAAAATTCTACCAAAGTGTGTTTTATTACCACAACTAAATTGTTTCATATAAAAACTGTTCAAAATGTCGGTTAATTGGAGAATTTCAGCCCAAATGACATTTAAATGCCATTTAAAATAAAAAATTTGGTTCAAAATAACACAAAAAAAAATATTTATAAGCAAAAACTACTACCAAAGCATTTGTTTTGTTACCACAATTCAATTTGTTTATATTTGTATTGTTTTTATATTTGTATTTTTTGGTAAAATGCACAATTTTCTACGCGCAACATTCAAATGCACGTTAAAATTTAAAATTTGGTTCGAAATAACGGTTTATAGACAAGTTTATACATAACTTGCCTGTTTTACCGTTATTTCGAACAAAATATTAAAGCTTTAAGTGCATTGTTATATTGCGCGGGGTTAAATGGTCCATTTTACCCACATTTTGGACAATTAAAATATAAAAAAATTGAGTTGTAGTGATGAAACACACGCTTTGGTAGTAATTATTGCTTATTAATATTTTTTTGTATTGTTTTTCATTATTTGTCCATTTGAACGTCATTTTGAACAATTAATACCAAAATTCTACCAAAGTGTGTTTTATCACCACTGGAAGTAAAATTTTAAAATTTGGTTCGAAATAACGGTAAATAGACAAGTTTACACAAAACATGTCTGTTTTACCGTTATTTCGAACAAAATATTCAATTTTAACGTGCATTTTTATGTTGCGTGGGGTTAAATGGTCCATTTTACCCACATTTTGGAGAATTGGAATAAAAAAGTAAAGTTGTGGTGATATAACACACGTTTTGGTAATAATTTTTGCTAATTTATATTTTTTTTTATGTTTTTATTCATTATCTATCCATTTGAACGTCATTCTGAACAAATAATACCAACATTCTACCAAAGTGTGTTTTATCACCACAACTCAATTGTTCATATCAAAATGGTTCAAAATGTCGATAAAATGGAGAATTTCAGCCCATGACATTAAATTGCCCTTAAAAGTTGAATATTTGGTTCAAAATAACACAAAAAAAAATATAAATAAAGAAAAATAACTACCAAAGCGTGTGTTTTGTCACCATAATTCAATTTTATTGTATTTTTATTGTTCAAAATGTGGATAATATGCTCAATTTAACCCGACTTAATATAAAAACGCACGTAAAAATTTTAAATTTGGTTCGAAATAACGGTAAATAGACAAGTTTAAACAAAACTTGTCTATATTACCGTTATTTCGAACCAAATATTAAATTTTCACGTGTATTTTTTTGTTGCTTGGGTTATTTTGACCATTTTACTGAAATTTGGACCAATTTGAATATACCAAAAATAGATTTGTGGTGATAAAAGACGCGTTTTGATAGAAATTTTTTCTAATGTATATTATTTTTGAATTTTTATTTATTATTTGTCCATTTGAATGTCCTTTTGAACAATAAATACCAAAATTCTACCAAAGTTCATTTTATCACCACAACTCAATTGTTTCATATGTAAATTGTTCAAAATGTCGGTTAAATGGAGAATTTTACCCCAAATGACATAAAATTACACTTAAAAATTAAATATTTGGTTCAAAATAACGGTTTAAAAGACAAGTTTTGTGTCAAATTGTCTATTTACCGTTATTTCGATTATAATATTTAATTTTTAGGTGCACTTTTATGTCATCTTGGGTGAAATTTTCTATTTACCCATTATTTTAGAAAAATTTTGGTACATGTCGTTCAAAATGACGTTCAAATGGACAAATAATGAACAAAAACACAAAAAAAAAATTAATTAGCAAAGATAACTACCAAAGCGTGTGTTTTGTCACCACAACTCAATTTTTTGATATTTAAATTGTTAAAAATGTGGGTCAAATGCACAATTTAACCCCATGCAATATAAAAATGCACGTACAAATTTAAAATTTTGTTCGAAATAACGGTTAATAGACAAGTTTTAACAATACATGTCTGTTTTATCGTTATTTCAAACAAAATTTTTATTTTCAACGTGCATTTTTATGTGGCGCGGGGGTAAATGGTCAATTTAACCCACATTTTGGACAATTGAAATATAAAAAAGTTGAGTTGTGGTGACAAAACACACGCTTTGGTAGTATGTTTTGCTAATTTATATTTTTTTTGTGTTTTTATTCATTATTTATCCATTTGAACGTCATTCTGAACAATCAATACCAAAATTCTACCAAAGTGTGTTGTATCACAACAACTCAATTGTTTCATATTAAAATTGTTCAAAATGTCAGTAATGGAGAATTTTAGGCCAAATGACACTAAATTGCAGTTAGAAATTAAATATCTGGTTCAAACCAACACAAAAAAAATATTCATAAGCAAAAATTACTACCAAAGGGTGTGTTTTGTCACCACAATTCAATTTTTTATATTTGTTTTGTTAAAAATGTGGTAAAAATGCAAAATTTTACCCTACGCAACAAAAAAATGCACGTTAAAATTTATAATTTTGTTCGAAAAAACGAAGAATTGACCAGTTTTCGCAAAGCTTGTCTGCTTTACCGTTATTTCGAACAAAATATTAAAGTTTTACGTGCATTTTTATGTTGCGCGGGAATAAATGGTCCATTTTACCCACATTTTGGACAATTGGAATAAAAAAATAGAGTTGTGGTGATAAAACACACGCTTTGGTAGTAATTTTTGCTAATAAATATTTTTTTTATGTTTTTATTCATTATTTGTCGATGTGAACGTCATTTTGAACAATTAATAACAAAATTCTACCAAAGTGTGTTTTATTACCACAACTAAATTGTTTCATATAAAAACTGTTCAAAATGTCGGTTAATTGGAGAATTTCAGCCCAAATGACATTTAAATGCCATTTAAAATAAAAAATTTGGTTCAAAATAACACAAAAAAAAATATTTATAAGCAAAAACTACTACCAAAGCATTTGTTTTGTTACCACAATTCAATTTGTTTATATTTGTATTGTTTTTATATTTGTATTTTTTGGTAAAATGCACAATTTTCTACGCGCAACATTCAAATGCACGTTAAAATTTAAAATTTGGTTCGAAATAACGGTTTATAGACAAGTTTATACATAACTTGCCTGTTTTACCGTTATTTCGAACAAAATATTAAAGCTTTAAGTGCATTGTTATATTGCGCGGGGTTAAATGGTCCATTTTACCCACATTTTGGACAATTAAAATATAAAAAAATTGAGTTGTAGTGATGAAACACACGCTTTGGTAGTAATTATTGCTTATTAATATTTTTTTGTATTGTTTTTCATTATTTGTCCATTTGAACGTCATTTTGAACAATTAATACCAAAATTCTACCAAAGTGTGTTTTATCACCACTGGAAGTAAAATTTTAAAATTTGGTTCGAAATAACGGTAAATAGACAAGTTTACACAAAACATGTCTGTTTTACCGTTATTTCGAACAAAATATTCAATTTTAACGTGCATTTTTATGTTGCGTGGGGTTAAATGGTCCATTTTACCCACATTTTGGAGAATTGGAATAAAAAAGTAAAGTTGTGGTGATATAACACACGTTTTGGTAATAATTTTTGCTAATTTATATTTTTTTTTATGTTTTTATTCATTATCTATCCATTTGAACGTCATTCTGAACAAATAATACCAACATTCTACCAAAGTGTGTTTTATCACCACAACTCAATTGTTCATATCAAAATGGTTCAAAATGTCGATAAAATGGAGAATTTCAGCCCATGACATTAAATTGCCCTTAAAAGTTGAATATTTGGTTCAAAATAACACAAAAAAAAATATAAATAAAGAAAAATAACTACCAAAGCGTGTGTTTTGTCACCATAATTCAATTTTATTGTATTTTTATTGTTCAAAATGTGGATAATATGCTCAATTTAACCCGACTTAATATAAAAACGCACGTAAAAATTTTAAATTTGGTTCGAAATAACGGTAAATAGACAAGTTTAAACAAAACTTGTCTATATTACCGTTATTTCGAACCAAATATTAAATTTTCACGTGTATTTTTTTGTTGCTTGGGTTATTTTGACCATTTTACTGAAATTTGGACCAATTTGAATATACCAAAAATAGATTTGTGGTGATAAAAGACGCGTTTTGATAGAAATTTTTTCTAATGTATATTATTTTTGAATTTTTATTTATTATTTGTCCATTTGAATGTCCTTTTGAACAATAAATACCAAAATTCTACCAAAGTTCATTTTATCACCACAACTCAATTGTTTCATATGTAAATTGTTCAAAATGTCGGTTAAATGGAGAATTTTACCCCAAATGACATAAAATTACACTTAAAAATTAAATATTTGGTTCAAAATAACGGTTTAAAAGACAAGTTTTGTGTCAAATTGTCTATTTACCGTTATTTCGATTATAATATTTAATTTTTAGGTGCACTTTTATGTCATCTTGGGTGAAATTTTCTATTTACCCATTATTTTAGAAAAATTTTGGTACATGTCGTTCAAAATGACGTTCAAATGGACAAATAATGAACAAAAACACAAAAAAAAAATTAATTAGCAAAGATAACTACCAAAGCGTGTGTTTTGTCACCACAACTCAATTTTTTGATATTTAAATTGTTAAAAATGTGGGTCAAATGCACAATTTAACCCCATGCAATATAAAAATGCACGTACAAATTTAAAATTTTGTTCGAAATAACGGTTAATAGACAAGTTTTAACAATACATGTCTGTTTTATCGTTATTTCAAACAAAATTTTTATTTTCAACGTGCATTTTTATGTGGCGCGGGGGTAAATGGTCAATTTAACCCACATTTTGGACAATTGAAATATAAAAAAGTTGAGTTGTGGTGATAAAACACACGCTTTGGTAGTATGTTTTGCTAATTTATATTTTTTTTTGTGTTTTTATTCATTATTTATCCATTTGAACGTCATTCTGAACAATCAATACCAAAATTCTACCAAAGTGTGTTGTATCACAACAACTCAATTGTTTCATATTAAAATTGTTCAAAATGTCAGTAATGGAGAATTTTAGGCCAAATGACACTAAATTGCAGTTAGAAATTAAATATCTGGTTCAAACCAACACAAAAAAAATATTCATAAGCAAAAATTACTACCAAAGGGTGTGTTTTGTCACCACAATTCAATTTTTTATATTTGTTTTGTTAAAAATGTGGTAAAAATGCAAAATTTTACCCTACGCAACAAAAAAATGCACGTTAAAATTTATAATTTTGTTCGAAAAAACGAAGAATTGACCAGTTTTCGCAAAGCTTGTCTGCTTTACCGTTATTTCGAACAAAATATTAAAGTTTTACGTGCATTTTTATGTTGCGCGGGAATAAATGGTCCATTTTACCCACATTTTGGACAATTGGAATAAAAAAATAGAGTTGTGGTGATAAAACACACGCTTTGGTAGTAATTATTGCTAATTAATATTTTTTTATATTTTTATTCATTATTTGTCGATGTGAACGTCATTTTGAACAATTAATAACAAAATTCTACCAAAGTGTGTTTTATTAACACAACTCAATTGTTTCATATAAAAACTGTTCAAAATGTCGACTAAATGGAGAATTTCAGCCCAAATGACATTAAGTTGCACTTTAAAATTAAATATTTGGTTCAAAATAACACAAATAAAATATTATTAAGCAAAAATAACTACCAAAGCGTGTGTTTTGTCACCAGACTCAATTTTTCAATATTTTAATTGTTCAATATGTGGGTTAAATGCACAATTTAACCCCACGCAATATCAAAATGCACATAAAAATTTTAAATTTGGTTCGAAATACCGGTAAATAGACAAGTTAACACAAAACTTGTCTGTTTTACCGTTATTTCGAACAAAACATTAAATTTTTACGTGCATTTTTATGTTGCGCGGGGTTAAATGGTTCATTTTACCCACATTTTGGACAATTGAAATATATAAAAGTTGAGTTGTGGTGATAAACACACGCTTTGGTAGTAATTATTGCTAATTTATATATTTTGTTTGTATTTTTATTCAATATTTGTCCATTTGAACGTAATTTTGATCAAATTATACCAAAATTCTACCAAAGTGTGTTTTATCACCACAACTCAATTGTTTTATATTAAAATTGTTCAAAATGTAGGATTATTGGAGAATTGTAGCCCAAATGACATTAAAATGCCATTTAAAATTAAAAATTTGGTTCAAAATAACACAAAAAAAATATTAATAAGCAAAAACTACTACCAAAGCATTTGTTTTGTCACCACAATTCAATTTTTTTATATTTGTATTGTTTTCATATTTGTATTATTTAGTAAAATGCACAATTTTCTACACGCAACATTCAGATGCACGTTTTAATTTAAAATTTGGTTCGAAATAACGGTTTATAGACAAGTTAACACATAACTTGAATGTTTTACCGTTATTTCGAACAAAGTATTAAAGTTTTAAGTGCATTGTTATGTTGCGCGGGGTTAAATGGTCCATTTAACCCACATTTTGGACAATTGAAATATAAAAAAATTGAGTTGTGGTGATAAAACACACGCTTTGGTAGTAATTATTGCTTATTAAATTTTTTTTGTATTGTTTTTCATTGTTTGTCTTTTTGAACGTCATTTTGAACAATTAATACCAAAATTCTACCAAAGTTAATTTTATCATTTCAACTCAATTGTTTCATATTGATATTGTTCAAAATGTTAGTTTATTGGAAAATTTCACCCAAAATGACATTATATTGCACTTGAAATTTAAATATTTGGTTCAAAATAACACAAAAAAAAATATTAATAAGCAAAAATTACTACTAAAGCGTGTGTTTTGTCACCACAACTCAATTTGTTGACATTAAAATTGTTCAAAATGTGGGTAAAATGCACAATTAAAAACTACGCAACAATAAAATTCACGTAAAAATTTTAAAATTTGTTCAAAATAATGAACAATTGATAAGTTTACACAAAACTTGTCTGTTTAGCCATTAATTCGAAATTATTATTAAATTTTTTCGTAAATTTTTATGTTGCGTGGGGTTTAATTGTCCATATTACCCAAATTTTGAACAATTGGAATATACAAAATAGATTTGTGGTGACAAAACACACGCTTAGGTTGCATAATAATTATTGCTAATTTATATTTTGTTTGTATTTTTTTTCATTATTTGATCATTTGAACGTCATTTTTAACATTTTATACCAAAATACTACCAAAGATAATTTTATCACCACAACTCAATTATTTCATATTAAAACTGTTCAAAAGGTCGGTTTAATGGAGAATTTAACCCCAAATGACACTAAGTTGCACTTAAAAATTAAATATTTGGTGCAAAATAACGGTAAAAAAGACAAGTTTTGTGTCAACTTGTCCATTTACCGTTATTTTGATAAAAATATTTAATTTTAAGGTGCAATGTTATGTCATTTTGGGTGAAATTCTCCATTTACTCATTATTTTGTTCAGATTTTGGTACATATTGTTCAAAATGACGTTCAAATGGACAAATAATGAACAAAAACACTAAAAAATATTAATTAGCAAAAATTACTTCCAAAGCGTTTGTTTTGTCACCACATTTCAATTTGTTGACATTACAATAGTTCAACATGTGGGAAAATGCACAATTTAACCCTACGCAACATTTAAATTCACGTCAAACTTTTAAATTTGGTTCAAAATA
Source organism: Tipula lateralis (assembly GCA_963932295.1). Taxonomy (NCBI): domain Eukaryota; kingdom Metazoa; phylum Arthropoda; class Insecta; order Diptera; family Tipulidae; genus Tipula; species Tipula lateralis. The sequence goes on along the minus strand of CAWVQQ010000393.1, from coordinate 98,834 downwards.
ACGAATAATTGACAAGTTTACACAAAACTTGTCTGTTTTACCATTATTTCGAACAAAATATAAAATTTTAACGTGCATTATTATGTTGCGCGGGGTTCAATGGTCCATTTTACCCATATTTTGGACAATTGAAATATAAAAAAATTGAGGTGTGATGATTTAACACACGTTTTGGTAGTATTTTTTGCTAATTTAAATTTTTTTGTGTTTTTATTCATTATTTGTACATTTGAACAATTAATACCAAAATTCTACCAAAGTGTGTTTTATCACCACAACTCAATTGTTTTATATGAAAATTGTTCAAAATGTCGGTAAAATGGAGAATTTCAGCCCAAATGACATTAAATTGCACTTTGGTAGTAATTTTTGCTTATTTATATAATTTATGTGTTTTCATTCATTATTTGTCCTTTTAAACGTCATTATAAACAATAAATATCAAAATTCTATAAAAGTGTGTTTTATCGCCACAATTCAATTGTTTCATATTAAAATTGTTCAAAATGTCGGTAAGATGGAGAATTTTAGACCAAATTTGAATAAATTCCTTTTAAAAATTAAAAATTTGGTTAAAAATAACACAAAAAAAATATTAATAAGCAATAATTACTACCAAAGCGTTTGTTTTGTCACCACAATTCAATTTTTTTATATTTGTATTGTTTTTATATTTGTATTTGTTGGTTAAATGCACAATTTAACCCCACGCAACATTACAATGCACATTTAAATTTAAAATTTGGTTCGAAATAACGGTAAATAGACAAGTTTACACATAACTTGCCTGGTTATCCGTTATTTCGAACCAAATATTAAATTTTTACGTGCATTTTAATGTTGCGCGGGGTTAAATGGTCCATTTTACCCACATTTTGGACAATTAAAATATTGAAAATTGAGTTAAGGTGATGAAACACACGCTTTGGTAGTAATTATTGCTAATTTATATTTTGTTTGTATATTTTGTACAATTTGTACAATTAATACCAAAATTCTACCAAAGTTAATTTTATCACCACAACTCAATTGTTTCATATTAAAATTGTTCAAAATGTCGGTTAAATGGAGTATTTACCTCAAATGATAATTAATTGCACTTAAAAATTAAATTTTTGGTGCAAAATAACGGTAAAATTGTCACGTTTTGTGTCAACTTGTCCATTTACCGTAATTACGATTAAAATTTTTAATTTAAAGGTGCAAGTTTATGTCATTTGGGTAAAAATTCTCCATTTTCCCAATATTTTGTTAAGATTTTGGTACATATCGTTCAAAATTACGTTCAAATGAACAAAAATGAACAACACAAAAAAAAATATTAATTAGCAAAAATTACTACCAAAACGTTTGTTTTTTCACCACAACTCAATTTGTTGATATTTAAATTGTTCCAAATGTGGGCAAAATGCACAATTTAACCCAACGCAACATAAAAATTCACGTTAAAATTCAAAATTTTGTTCGAAATAACGAACAATTGACAAGTTTACACAAAACTTGTCTGTTTGAACATAATTTCGAACAAAATATTAAATTTTTACGTGGATTTTTATGTTGCGTTGGGTTATATTGTCCATTTTACCCACATTTTGAACAATTGGAAAGATTTGTGGTGATAAAACACACGCTTTGGTAGTGAGTTTTGCTAATTTATATTATTTTTGTATTTTTTTCATTATTTGTCCATTTGAACGTCATTTTGAACAATTTATACCAAAATTCCACCAAAGTGTGTTTTATCACCACATTTCAATTGTTTCATATTATTATTGTTCAAAATGTCGTTGAAATGGAGAATTTCACCCCAAATTACATTAAATTTCACTTAAAAAGTAAATATTTTGTTCAAAATAACGGTTAAAACGACAAGTTTTGTTTCAACTTGTCTATTAACCGTTATTTTGATTAGTTTATTTAATTTAAAGGTGCAATTTTATGTCATTTTGGGTGAAATTTTCTATTTACCCATTTTTTTGTTAAAATTTTGGAACATGTCGTTCAAAATGACGTTTAAATGGACAAAAGTGTACAAAAACACAAAAAAAATATTAATTAGCAATAATTTCTACTAAATCATGTGTCTTGTCACCAGAACTTATATTTTTGATATTTAAATTGTTCAAATTGTGAGTAAAATGCACAATTTAACTTCACGCAATATAAAAATGGAAGTTAAAATTTAAAATAAGGTTCAAAGTAACGGTGAATAGACAAGTTTTAACAAAACTTGTCTGTTTTACCTTTATTTCGAACAATATATTAAATTTTTATGTCCATTTTTATGTTGAGTTGGGTTAAATGGTCCATAAGACCCACAGTTTGGACAATTGAAATATAAAAATAATTGAGTTGTGGTGATAAAACACACGCTTTGGCAGTATTTTTTGCTAATTTATATTTTTTTTGTGTTTTTATTCATTATTTGTCAATTTGAACGTAATTTTGAATAATTAATACCACAATTTAACCGAAGTGTGTTTTTTCATACTCAATTGTTTCATATTGAAATGGTTCAAAATGTCGGTAAAATGGAGAATTTGAGCCCAAATGACATAAAATTGCACTTAAAATTAAATATTGAGTTCAAAATAACACACACAAAAAAATATAACTAGGCAAAAATAACTACCAAAGCGTGTGTTTTGTCACCACAATTCAATTTTTTTATATTTTAATTGTTCAAAGTGTGGGTAAAATGCACAATCGAATCCCACGCAATATAAAAATGGACGTGAAAATTAAAAATTTTGTTCAAAATAACGGAAATTAGACAAATTTACACAAAAGTGTTCTGTTTTACCGTTATTTCGAACAAAATATTAAAATTTTACGTGCATTTTAATGTTGTGCGGGGTTAAATGGTCCATTTTACCCACATGTAGAACAATTGAAATATAAAAAAATTGAGTTGTGGTGATAAAACACACGTTTTGGTAGTAAGTTTTGCTAATTTATATATTTTGTTTGTATTTTTATTCAATATTTGTCCATTTGAAAGTCATTTTGAACAATTAATACCAAAATTCTAGCAAAGTGTGATTTATCACCTCAACTCAATTGTTTTATATTTTATTGTTCAAAATGTCGGTTAAATGAAGAATTTTACCCCAAATAAAATTCAATTGCACTTAAAAATTAAGTTTTTGGTTCAAAATATCGGTAAAAATGACAATTTTTGTATCAACTTGTCTATTTTTCGTTATTTCGATTTTAATATTTTATTTTTAGGTGCAATCAAATGCCATTTCGGGTGAAATTCTGTATTTACCCAGTATTTTGTTAAGATTTTGGTACATAACGTTCAAAATGATGTTCAAATGACAAATAATGGACAAAAGCACAAAAAAAATATTAATTAGCAATAAATACTACTAAAGTGTAAGTTTTGTCACCACAATCTAATTTTTAAATAGTTTAATTGTTCAAAATGTGGGTTAAATGCACAATTTAACCCGACGCAATATGATAATGCAAAATAAAATTTAAAATTTGGTTCGAAATAACGGTAAATACACAAGTTTACACAAAACTTGTCTGTTTTACCGTTATTTCGAACAAAATAGTAAATCTTACTTGCATTTTAATGTTGCGCGGGGTTAAATGGTCCATTTTACCCACAATTTGAACAATTATTTGTCCAATTGAACGTCATTTTAAACAAGGTATACCAAAATTCTACCAAATTAATTTTATCACCACAACTCAATTGTTTCATAATAAAATTGTTCAAAATGTCAGTTTAATAGAGAATTTCACCCCAAATGACATTAAATTGCACTTGAAAATTAAATATTTGGTTCAAAATAACGAAAAAAACGACAAGTTTTGTATTAACTTGTCTATTCACCATTATAACAATTAAAATATTTAATTTTTAAGTGCAATTTTATGTCATTTAGGGTGAAATTCTGCATTTACCCATTATTTTGTTAAGATTTTGGTAAATATCGTTCAGAATGACGTTGAAATGGACAAATTATGAACAAAATCACAAAAAAAATATTTATAAGCAAAAAATACCACTAAAGCGTGTGTTTTATTACCACATCTAAATTTTTTGATAATTAAATTGTTCAAAATGTGGGTAAAATGCACAATTTAACCCCACGCAATATCAAAATGCACGTAAAAATTTAAAATTTGGTAACAAATAACGATTAATAGACAAGTTAACACAAAACTTGTCGGTTTAAACGTTATTTCGAAAAGAATATTAAATTTTAACGTGCATTATTATGTTGCGCGGGGTTCAATGGTCCATTTTACCCATATTTTGGACAATTGAAATAAAACAAAAATGGAGTTGTGGTGATAAAACACACGCTATTGTAGTAATTTTTGCTAATTAAATTTTTTTTGTGTTTTTATTCATTATAAGTCCATTTGAACGTCATTTTGAATAGTTAATACCAAAATACTACCAAAGTGTATTATATCACCACAACTCAATTGTTTCATATTACAATTGTTCAAAATGTCGGTAAAATGGAGAATTTCAGCGCAAATGACATTAAATTGCACTTAGAAATTAAATATTATGTTCAAAATAAAACAAACTAAAATATTAATAAGCAAAAACTACTACCAAAGCGTTTGTTTTGTCACCACCATTCAATTTTTTATATTTTTTTTGTAGAAGTTGTTGGTAAAATGCACAATTTTACTCCACGCAACATTAAAATGCACGTTTAAATTTGAAATTTGGTTCGAAATAATGGTAAATAGACAAGTTTACACATGACTTGCCTGATTTTACCGTTATTTCGAACGAAGAATTAAAGTTTTAAGTGCATTGTTATGTTGCGCGGGGTTCAATGGTCCATTTTACCCACATTTTGGACAATTGAAAAATAAAAAAATTGAGTTGTGGTGATAAAACACACGCTTTGGTAGTTATTATTGCTTACTTATTTTTTTTTGTATTGTTTTTCATTATTTGTCCATTTGAACGTCAGTTTGAACAATTAAAACTAAAATTCTACCAAAGTTAATAATATCACTTCAATTCAATTGTTTCATATTAAAATTGTTTAAAATGTCAGTTAATTGGAGAATTTCAGCCAAAATGACATTTTATTGCACATGAAAATTAAATATTTGGTTCAAAGTAACACAAAAAAATATTAATAAGCAAAAATTTCAATCTCAATTTGTTGACATTAAAATTGTTCAAAATGTGGGTTTAATGCACAATTTAAAACTTCGCAACGTAAAATTTTAAAATTTGTTCAAAATAACGAACATTTGACAAGTTTACACAAAACTTGTCTCTTCAACCATTATTTCGAACAAATTATTAAATTTTTTCGTGCATTTTTATGTTGCGTGGGGTTATATTGTTCATTTTACCCAAATTTTGAACAATTGGAAGTTACAAAATAGATTTGTGGTGACAAAATACACGCTTTGGTTGAAATTATTGCTTATTTATATTTTGTTTGTATATTTTTTTATTATTTGATCATTTGAACGTCATTTTGAACAATTAATACCCAAATTCTACCAAAGTTAATTTTATCACCACAAATCAATTGTTTTATATTAAAATTGTTCAAAATGTCGATTTAATGGAGAATTTTACCCTTAATGTCAATTATTTTGCATCTAAAAATTAAATATAAGGTTAAAAATAACACAAACAAAATATTAATAAGCAAATAATAACTACCAAAGAGTGAGGTTTGTCACCAAAATTCAATTTTTTTATATTAAAATAATTAAAATGTGGGTAAAATGCACAATTTAACCCCAAGCAATATAAAACTGCACGTAAAAATTTGAAATTTGGTTCGAAATAATGATAAATAGACAAGTTTAAACAAAACTTGTCTATTTTACCGTTATTTCGAACAAAATATCGAATATTAATGTGCAATTTAATGTTGCGTGGGGTTTAATGGTCCATTTTACCCACATTTTGAACAATTGAAATACAAAAAACTGAGTTGTGGTAATAAACCACACGCTTTGGTAGAAATTTTTGCTTATTTTTAATATTTTTGTATTTTTATTTATTATTTGTCCATATAAACGTCATTTTTAACATTAAATACCAAAATTCTACCTAAAAGTGTTATATTACCACAACTCAATTGTTTCATATTATAATTGTTAAAAATGTCGGTTAAATGGAGAATTTTAGCTCCAATTACATTAAATTTCCCTTAAAAATTAATTATTTGGTTCAAAATAACATAAAAAAAAATATTAATAAGCAAAATTACTACCAAAGCGTGTGTATTGTCACCACAATTAGAATTATTTATATTTGTTTTGTTTTAATATGTGAATTTGTGGGTAATATGCACAATTTAACCCCACGGAACATACATACGCACGTAAAAATTTAAAATTTGATTCGAAATAACGGTAAATAGACAAGTTAACACAAAACTTGCCTGTTTTAATGTTTTTTCGAACAAAATATATAAAACTTTTACGTGCATTTTGATGCTTCGCGGGGTTAAATGGTCAATTTTACCCACATTTTGGACAATTGATTTATCAATAAATTTAGTTGTGGTGATAAAACACACGCTTTGGTAGTAAATTTAACTAATTAATATTTTGTTTGTTTTTTTATTTATTATTTGTCCATTTGAACGTCATTTTGAAAAATTAATACAAAAATTCTACCCAAGTGTATTTTATCACCACAACTCAATTTTTTTATATTTCAATTGTTCTAAATGTGGGTAAAATGGACCATTTAACCCCGCGCAACATTAAAATGCAACTAAAAATTTAATATTTGGTTCGAAATAACGGTAAAACAGACAAGTTTTGTTTAAATTTGTCAATTTACCATTATTTCGAACAAAATTTAAATTTTCACGTGAATTTTTATATTGCGTAGGGTAAAAATTTGCATTTTACCCACATTTTGAATTATATAAATAGAACAAAATTGAATTATGATGACAAAACACACGCTTTGGTAGTAATTTTTGCCAGTTATAATTTTTTTTGTGTTTTTGTTCATTATTTGTCCATTTGAACGTCATTTTGAAATGAAGATCATATGGACAATTAATAAATAAAAATACAAAAAATAATAAATAAACAAAAATTACTACCAAAGCGTGTGTTTTATCATCACAAATATATTTGTGTATATTCCAGTTATTCAAATTTTGGGTAAAATGGACAAAACATGCCCACGCAACATGAAAATGCACGTTTAAATTTAATATTTTGTTCGAAATAACGGTAAAGCAGACAAGTTTTGATTCAACTTGTCTATTTACCGTCATTTTGAACCAAATTTTAAATTTTAATGTACATTTTTATATTGCGTGGGATTAAATTGTGCATTTTGCCCACACTTTGAACAATTTAAATATAAAAAAATTGAATTATGGTGACAAAACACAAGCTTTGGTAGTTTTTTTTGCCTATTTATATTTTTTTTTGTGTTATTTTGAACTCAATATTTAATTTTTAAGCGCAATTTTATGTCATTTGGGGTGAAATTCTCCATTTAACCAAAATTTTGAACAACTTCAATATGAAACAATTGAGTTGTGGTGATTAAACACACTTCGGTAGAATTGTGGTATTTATTATTCAAAATGACGTTCAAATGGACAAATAATGAATTAAAACACAAAAAAAATTTAATTAGCAAAAATTACTACAAAAGCGTGTGTTTTATCACCACAACTCCATTTTTGTTTTATTTCCATATTCCAAAATATGGGTAAAATGGACCATTGAACCCCGCAAAACATAAAAATGCACGTTAAAATTAAATATTCTGTTCGAAATAACGGTTAAACCGACAAGTTTTGTGTTAACTTGTCTTTTTATCGTTATTTCGAACCAAATTTTAAACATTTACGTGCTTTTTTGTATTGCGTGGGGTAAAATTGTGCATTTTACCCACATTTTGAACAATTCAATTATCAAAAAATTTAGCTGTGGTAATAAAACACACGCTTCAGTAGTATTTTTTGCTTATTAATATTTTTTTTGTGATTTTGTTCATAACTTCTCCATTTGAACATCATTCTGAACGATATTTACCAAAATCTTAACAAAATAATAGGTAAATGCAGAATTTCACCCCAAATGACATAAAATTGCACTTAAAAATTAAATATTTTAATCGAAATCACGGTGAATAGACAAGTTAATACAAAACCGGTAGTTTTTTCCGTTACTTTGAACCAAATATTTAATTTTCAAGTGCAATTTTATGTCTTTTGGGGTGAAATTCTCCATTGAACCGACATTTTGAACAATTTAAATATGAAACAATTGAGTTGTGGTGATAAAATTAACTATGATAGAATTTTGGTATAACTTGTTTAAAATGACGTTCAAATGGACAAATAATTGTTCAAATTGTGGGTAAAATGGACCATTTTACCCCGCGCAACATTAAAATGCACGTAAGATTTACTATTTAGTTCGAAATAACGGTAAAACAGACAAGTTTTGTGTTAACTTGTTTATTTACTGTTTTTTCGAACCAAATTTTTAATTTTTACTTGCATTTTTATATTGCGTGGGGTTTAATTGTTCATTTACCCACATTTTGAACAATTTAAATATCTAAAAATTGGGTTGTGGTGACAAAACACACGCTTTAGTAGTATTTTTTGCTAATTAATATTTTTTTGTGTTTTTGTCCATTATTTGTCATTTGAACATTATTCTAAACGTTATGTACCAAAATCTTAACAAAATACTGGGTAAATGCAGAATTTCATCCGTAATGACATTTGATTGCACCTTAAAATAAAATATTAAAATCGAAATAACGGTAAATAGACAAGTTGAAAAAAAACTTGTCGTTTTTACCGTTATTTTGAACCAAACACTTAATTTTCAAAATCAATTGAATGTCATTTGGGGTAAAATTCTTCATTTAACCGACATTTTGAATAATTAAAATATGAATTAATTGAATTGTGGTGATAAAATTAACTTTGATAGAATTTTGGTATTACTTGTTCAAAATGACGTTCAAATGGACAAATTATGTATAAAACTACAAAAAAAATTAAAATTAGCAAAAATTTTTACCAAAGCGTGTGTTTTATCACCACAACTCAATTTTTTTTGGTATTTCAATTGTCGAAAATTGGGGTAAAATGGACCATTAAACCCCGCGCAACATAAAAATGCACGTAAAAAATTAATATTTTATTCAAAATAACGTTTAAATAGAAAAGATTGGTTTAAACTTGTATATTTACCGTCATTATGAACAAATTTTTTTTAATTTTTAAGTGCACTTTTAGATTGCGCGGTGTAAAATTGTGCATTTTACCCAGATTTTAATCAATTTTAATATCAAAAAATTGAATTGTGATGACAAAACACACGCTTTGGTAGTAATGTTTATTTTTAGATATTTTTTTGTGATGTTGTGAACCAAATATTCAATTATTAAGTGCCTTTTAATGTCATTTGGGCTGAAATTCTCCATTTAATTGACATTTTGAACAATTTCTTTATGAAAAAACTGAGATGTGGTGATTAAACACGCTTTGGTAGAATTTTGGTATAAACTGTTCAAAATGACGTTCAAATGGACAAATAAGGAATTAAAACTGAAAAAAAATATTAATTAGCAATAAATACTACCAAGGCGTGTGTTTTATCATCACAACTTAATTTTTTTATATTTCAATTGTTCACATTGTGAGAAAATTGGACCATTTAACTCCGCAAAACATAAAATTGCACGTAAAATATACTATTTCGTTCGAAATAACGGTAAAACAGACAAGTTTTGTGTAAACTTTTCTATTTATCGTTATTTCGAACCAAATTTTAAATTTTTTCGTGCATTTTTTTATTGCGTGGGGTAATAATTTGCATTTAACCTACATTTTGAACAATTAAAATATAAAAAAATTTAATTGTGGTGACAAAACACACGCTTTGGTAGTATATTTTGCTTAATAATATTTTTTTGTGTTTTTGTTCATTATTTGTCACTTTGAACGTCATTTTGAACGGTGTGTACCAAAATCTGAACGAAATAATGGGTTAATAGAGAATTTTACCCCAAATAACATAAAATTGCACCCAACAATTAAATATTCTAATCGAAATTACGGTAAATTGACAAGTTGACACAAAATTTGTCGTTTTAACCGTTATTATGAATCAAATATTAAATTTTTAAGGACAATTTTATGTCATTTTGGGTCAAACTCTCCATTTTACCTACAATTTGAACAATTTAAATATGAAACGATTGAGTTGTGGTGATCAAATAAACTTTGGTAAAATGTTGGTTTAACTTGTTTACAATGACGTTAAAATTGACAAATTATGAATAAAAATAGAAACAAAATATCAATTAGCAAAAATTACTATCAAAGCGTGTGTTTTATCACCACCAATCTATTTTTGTTTATTCTAATTGCTCAAATTTTGGGAAAAATGGACCATTTAACCCCACGCATCATAAAAATGCACGTAAAAATTAAATATTTTGTTCGAAATAACGGTAAAATAGACAAGTTTTGTGTAAACTTGTCTATTTACCGTTATTTTGAACCAAATTTTTAATTTTAAAGTGCATTTTTATAATGCGTGGGGTAAAAATTTGTATTTAAACCACATTTTGAACAATTTAAATAGAAAGAAATTGAATTGTGGTGACAAAACACACAGTTCGGTAGAAATTTTTGCTTATTAATATTTTTTTTGTGTTATTTTGAACCAAATATTTAATTTTTAGGTGCCATTTAATGTCATTTGGGGTGAAATTATCCATTAAACCGACATTTTGAACAATTTAAATATGAAAAAATTTCATGGGGTTAAATTGTACATTTAACCCACATTTTGAAAAATTTATATATTTAAAATTGAATTGTAGTGAGAAAACTTACGCTTTGATAGTAATTTTTGCTTATTTATATTTTTTTTGTGTTATTTTGAATCAAATATTTAATTTTTAAGTGTAATTTAATGTCATTTGGGCTGAAATTCTTCATTTAACCGACATTTTGAACATATAAATATAAAACAATTGAGTTGTGGTGATAAAACACACTCTGCTGGAATTTTTGTATTAATTGGGCAAAATGACGTTCAAATGGACAAATATTGAGTAAAAACAGAAAAAAATATAAATTAGGAAAAATTACTACCAAAGCATGTGTTTTATCACCACAACTCAATTTTTTATATTTCAATCGTCCAAAATGTGGGTAAAGTGGACCATTTAACCCCGCGCAAGGTTAAAACGCACGTTACATTTACTATTTTGTTAGGAATTACGGTGAAACATACAAGTTTTTTGTAAACTTGTCTATTTATTATAAATTGGACTATACAAAAATAGAGTTGTTGTGATTAAATAAACGTTTTGGAAGTTATTCTTGCTAATTTATTTATTTTTTGTATTTTTAATTCATTATTGAGTAGAAATTTGAACGTCATTCATAATTGATTGTCATTTCGAACAATAAATATCAAAATTCTTTCAAAGTAAATTTTATCACCACAACGCAATTGTTTTATATTTAAATTGTTCAAAATGACGGTAAAATGGAAATTTTCGCCCCAAGTGATATTAAATTAAACTTAAAAATTAAATATTTGATTCAAAATAACACAAAAAAAATATTGATAAGCAAATATTACTACCAAAACGTGTGTTTTGTCACCACAATTGTATTTTTTTATATTCAAATTGTTCAAATTGTGGGTAAAATAAACAATGTATCCCCACGCAATATAAAAATGCACGTAAAAATTTAAAATTTGGTTCGAAATAACGGTAAATACACAAGTTTACACAAAACTTGTCTGTTTTACCGTTATTTCGAACAAAATATTACATTTTACGTCTATTTAATTGTTGCGAGGGGTTAAATGGTCCATTTTACCGACATTTTGGACAATCAAAACTAAACAAAATTGAGTTGTGGTGATAAAACACACGCTTTGGTAGTTATTTTTGCTAGTTAAATTTTTTTTCTGTTTTTATTCATTATTTGTCCATTTGAACGTCATTTTGAACAAATAATACAAAAATTCAACCAAAGTGTGTATAATTATCACAACCTAATTTTTTTCATATTGTAATTGTTCAAAATGTCGGTAAAATAAAGAATTTTAGCCCAAATGACATTAAATTGCTTTTAAAAATTAAATATTTGGTTCAAAATAACACACAAAAAAATATAAGTAAGCAAAAATGACCACCAAAGCGTGTGTTTTGTCACCACAATTCAATTTTTTTTTATATTTAAATTTTCAAAATGTGGGTAAAATGCACAATTTAACTCCACTCTACATCAAAATGCACGTTAAAATTTAAAATTTGGTTCGAAATAACGGTAAATAGACAAGTTTACACAAAATTTGACTGTTTCAACGTTATTTCGAACAAAATATTAAACTTTTACGTGCATTTTCATGTTGCGCAGGGCTAAATGGTCAATTTTACCTACATAATGGACAATTGAAATATAAAAAAATTGAGTTAAGAATATAAAACACACGCTTTGGTAGTAATTTTTACTAATTTTTTTTTTTTTGTGTTTTTATTCCTTATTTGTCCATTTGAATGTCATTTTGAACAATTGTAACCAAAATTCTACCAAAGTGTGTTTTATCACCATTACTCAATTGTTTCATATTGAAATTGCTCAAAAAGTCGGTTAAATGGAGAATTTCACCCAAAATTACATTAAATTGCACTTAAAAATGAAATATTTGGTTCAAAATAACACAAAAAAAAAATATTAATAACCAAAAATTACTACCAACGCGTATTTTGTCACAACAATTCAATTTTTTTAAATTTAAATTATTCAAAATGTGGGTAAAATGCACAATTAAACCCCACGCAATATTAAAATGCACGTATTAATTTTAAATTTGGTACGAAATAACGATAAATTAACACAAAACTTGTCTGTTTTATACTGTCCATTTTACCCATATTTTAAACAATTGGAATATACAACAATTGAGTTGTGGTGATTAAACACACGCTTTGGTAGTAATTTTTGCTAATTTATATATTTTTTGTATTTTTTATTCATTAATTGTCCATGTGAACGTCATTTTGAACAAAAAATACCAAAACTCTACTTAAGTTAATTTGCCGTTATTTTAATTAAATTTATTTCATTTTTAGGTACAAGTTTATGTCATTTGGGGTGAAATTCTGCATTAACAAAAGATTTTGTTAAGATTTTGGTACATATCGTTAAAAATGACGTTCAAATGAAAAAAATAATGAACAAAAACACAAAAAAATTGTAATAAGCAAAAATTACTGCTAAAGCGTGTGATTTGTCACCTTAACTAGATTTTTTGATATTTAAATTGTTCAAAATGTGAGTAAAATGCACAATTTAACCCTATGCAATATAAATTTGCACGTAAAAATGGAAAATTTGGCTCAAAATAACGGTTAATAGACAAGTTTTCATAAAACTTATCTGTTTTACCGTTATCTCGAACAAAATATTTAATTTTCATGTGCATTATTATGTTGCGTGGGGTTAAATGGTCCATTTTACCGACGTTTTGGATAATATAAACATAAACAAATTGAATTGTGGTGACAAAACACATGCTTTGGTAGTAATTTTTGCTAATTTATATTTTTTTCTGCTTTAATTCATTATTTGTCTATTTAAACGTCATTTTTAACAATTCATACCAAAATTCTATCAAAGTTAATTTGATCACCACAACTCAATTGTTTTATATTAAAATTGTTGAAAATGTCGGTTTAATGGAGAATTTAACCCCAAATGACATTAAATTGCACTTAAAAATGAAATATTATGTTCAAAATAACACAAAAAAAAATATAAATAAGCAAAAATTACTACCAAAGCGTATGTTTTGTCACCACAATTCATTTTTTTTTATATTTAAATTGTTCAAAAGCTTGGGTAAAATGCACAATTTTATCCCACGCAAAACAAAATAAAACTTAGAAAATTAAAATTTGGTACAAAATAACGATAAAAAGACAAGTTAACACAAAACTTGTCTGTTTTACCGTTATTTCGAACAAAATATTCAATTTTTAAGTTTATTTTTAAAATTCGTGGTGTTATATTGTACATTTTTCCCAAATTTTGAACAATTTGAACATACCAAAATAGAGTTCTGGTGATAAAACACACGCTTTGGTAACAATTTTTGCTAATTTATATATTTTTTGTATTTTTTATTCATTATTTGTCCATTTGAACGTTATTTTAGATAATTAATACCAAAACTTTACCAAAGTTAATTTGATCACCACAACTCAATTGTTTCATATTGAAAGTGGTAAGAAAGTCGGTGAAATGGAGAATTTCAGCCCAAATGACATTAAATTGCACTTAAAATTAAATATTGAGTTCAAAATAGGAGAAAAAAAAATTAGCAAAAATTACTACCAAAGCGTGTGTTTGGTCACCACAATTCAATTTCTTTATATTCAAATTGTTCAAAAGGTGGGTAAAATGCACAATTTAACCCCACGCAATATAAAAATGCACCTTAAAATTGAAAATTAAAACTTAAAAATTAAATATTTGATTCTAAATAACACAAAAAAAAAATATTAATTAGCAAAAATTACTACCCAAGCGTATGTTTTGTCACCACAATTCAATTTTTTATATTTAAACTGTTCAATTTGTGAGAAAAATGCACAATGTAACCCCACGCAATATAAAAATGCACCTTAAAATTGAAAATTTTGTTCGAAATAACAGTAAATAGACAAGTTGACACTTAATTTTTCGGATTCACTGTTTTTTCGAAAAGAATATTCAATTTTTACGTGCATTTTTATGTTGCGCGGGAATAATGGTCCATTTTACCCACATTTTGGACACTTGAAATATAAAAAAATTGAGTTGTGGTGATAAAACACACGCTTTGGTATTTATTTTTGCTAGTTTTTTCTGTTTTTATTCAAAATGAGTCCATTTGAACGTAATTTTGAATAATTATTACCAAAATTCTACCAAAGTGTGATTTATCACCACAATTCAATTTTTTCATATTGAACTTGTTCAAAATGTCGGTTAAATGGAGAATTTCACCCCAAATGACATTAAGTTTTACTTTAAAATTAAATATTTGGTTCAAAATAACACAAAAAAATATTAATTAGCAAAAATTACTACCAAATCGTGTGTTTTGTCACCACAATTCAATATTTTTATATTTCAATTGTTCAAAATGTTGGTTAAATTCATAATTTAACCCCACGCAATATAAAAATGCACTTTCAAATTTAAAATTTGGTACGAAATAACGATAAAAAGTCAAGTTTAACAAATCTTGTCTGTTTTACCGTTATTTCGAACGAAATAATAAATTTTTACGTACCTTTTTAAGTTGCGTGGGGTAAAATTGTAAATTTTACTCAACTTTTAGATAATTGGAATATTCAAAAATGGAGTTGTGGTGATAAAATACACGCTTTGGTAGTAATTTTTGCTAATTTATATATTTTCTGTATTTTTTATTCATTATTGAATAAAAATTTGAACATCATTCATATTTGAACGTCATTTTGAACAAATAATACCAAAATTCTACCAAAGGTAATTTTATCGCCACAACTCAATTGTTTCATTATTAAATTGTTCAAAATGTCGGTCAAAGGGAAAATTTTACCCCGAATGACATAAAATTGCACTTGAAAATTAAATAATTGGTTCAAAATAACGGTCAAAACGACAAGTGTTTTGAACGGAATGAACCAAAATCTTAACAAAATAATGAGTAAATGGAGAATTTGACCCACCTTTAAAATGAAATTGCACCTAAAAATTAAATATTTTTATCGAAATAACGGTAAATAGACAAGCTTACACAAAACTTGTCTGTTTTACCGTTATTTTGAACAAAATATTTAATTTTAAAGTGAATTTTAATTTTTGCGGGGTTGAATGGTCCATTTTACCCACATTTTGGACTATTGAATTAAAAAAAAATTGAGTTGTGGTGAGAAAACACACGCTTTGGTAGTAATTATTGTTTATTTTATTTTTTTTTGTGTTTTTATTCATTATTTGTCCATTTTATCGTCATTTTGAACAATAATTACCAAAATTCTACCAAAGTAAATTTTATCACCGCAATTTTCATATTAAAATTGTTCAAAATTTCGGTTAAATGGAGAATTTCACCCCAAATGACATTAAATTACACTTAAAAATTAAATATTTGGTTTTAAATAAACGTTTAAACGACAAGTTTTGTGTCAACTTCTCTATTTACCGTTATTTCGATAGTGATAATTTATTTTTTGGTCCAATTATAATGTAATTTCGGGTGTCATTCTGCATTTTCCAATTTTTTTGATAAGATTTTGGTACATGTCGTTCTAAATGACGTTCAAATGGTCAAATAATGAACAAAAACTCAAAAAAAATATTAATAAGCAAAACTTACTACTAAAGCGTGGGTTTTGTCACCACAACTCAATTTTTTGATATTAAAATAGTTCGAAATGTGGGTTAAATGCACAATTTAACCCACCGCAATATAAAAATGCACTTTAAAATTCATATTGAAATTGTCTAACATGTCGGTTAAATGGAAAATTTCACCCGAAATGACATTTAATTGCAAGTAAAAATTAAATATTTGGTTCAAAATAACACAAAAAAATGTTAATTAGCAAAAATTACTACCAAAGCGTGTGTTTTGTCACCACAATTCAATTTTTGTAATTTTTAAAATTGATCGAAATGTGGGTAAAATGCACAACTTAACCCCACGCAATATGAAAATGCAAGTAAAAATTTAAACTATGGTACGAAATAACGATAAATAGACAAGTTTACACAAAATTTGTCCGTTTTACCGTTATTTCGAACAAAATATAAAAGTTTTACGTGCTTTTTTATATTGCGTGGGGTAATATTGTCCATTTTATCCAAAATTTGAACAATTGGAATATACAAAAATAGAAATGCGTTGATAAAACACACGCTTTGGTAGTAATTTTTGCTTATTTTTATTATTTTGTATTATATATTCATTATTGAATAAAAATTTTAACAATATTCATATTTGATTGTCATTTTGAACAAGTAATACAAAAATTCTACTTAAACTAATTTTATCACCACATTTCAATTGTTTTATACTTAAATTGTTCAAAATGTTGGTTAAATGGAGAATTTCACCCCAAATGACATTAAATTGCACTCAAAAATTAAATATTTGGTTCAAAATAACGGTAAAAACGAATAGTTTTGTGTCAACTTGTCTAATTTTCATTATCACGATCAAAATATTTAATTTTAAGTTGCAATTTTATGTCATTTGGGGTAAAATTCTCCATTTATCCATTATTTTGTTGAGATTTTTGAACATATAATTCAAAATGACGATCAAATGGACCAATAATGAACAAAAACACAAAATTTATATATATTAGCAAAAATTACTTCTTAAGCGTGTATTTTGTCGCCTCTTATCAATTTTTTAATATTTAAATTGTTCAATTTGGTGGTAAAATGCACAATTTAACCCCACGCAATATAAAAATGCACGTAAAAATTTAAAATTTTGTTCGAAATAACCGTAAATAGACAAGTTTAAACTAAACTTGTCAGTTTTACCGTTATTTCGAACAAAATTTTAAATTTTTACGTGCATTTTTATGTTACGTGGGGTAAAATGGTCCATGTTACCCACATTTTGGACTATTGAAATATAAAAAAATTGAGTTGTTGTGATAAAACACACGCTTTGGTAGTAATTTTTTCTAGTTTTAATTTTTTTTAACCCCACGCAATATAAAAATGCACTTTCAAATTTAAAATTTGGTACGAAATAACGATAAAAAGTCAAGTTTAACAAATCTTGTCTGTTTTACCGTTATTTCGAACGAAATAATAAATTTTTACGTACCTTTTTAAGTTGCGTGGGGTAAAATTGTAAATTTTACTCAAATTTTAGATAATTGGAATATTCAAAAATGGAGTTGTGGTGATAAAATACACGCTTTGGTAGTAATTTTTGCTAATTTATATATTTTCTGTATTTTTTATTCATTATTGAATAAAAATTTGAACATCATTCATATTTGAACGTCATTTTGAACAAATAATACCAAAATTCTACCAAAGGTAATTTTATCGCCACAACTCAATTGTTTCATTATTAAATTGTTCAAAATGTCGGTCAAAGGGAAAATTTTACCCCGAATGACATAAAATTGCACTTGAAAATTAAATAATTGGTTCAAAATAACGGTCAAAACGACAAGTGTTTTGAACGGAATGAACCAAAATCTTAACAAAATAATGAGTAAATGGAGAATTTGACCCACCTTTAAAATGAAATTGCACCTAAAAATTAAATATTTTTATCGAAATAACGGTAAATAGACAAGCTTACACAAAACTTGTCTGTTTTACCGTTATTTTGAACAAAATATTTAATTTTAAAGTGAATTTTAATTTTTGCGGGGTTGAATGGTCCATTTTACCCACATTTTGGACTATTGAATTAAAAAAAAATTGAGTTGTGGTGAGAAAACACACGCTTTGGTAGTAATTATTGTTTATTTTATTTTTTTTTGTGTTTTTATTCATTATTTGTCCATTTTATCGTCATTTTGAACAATAATTACCAAAATTCTACCAAAGTAAATTTTATCACCGCAACTTTCATATTAAAATTGTTCAAAATTTCGGTTAAATGGAGAATTTCACCCCAAATGACATTAAATTACACTTAAAAATTAAATATTTGGTTTTAAATAAACGTTTAAACGACAAGTTTTGTGTCAACCTCTCTATTTACCGTTATTTCGATAGTGATAATTTATTTTTTGGTCCAATTATAATGTAATTTCGGGTGTCATTCTGCATTTTCCAATTTTTTTGATAAGATTTTGGTACATGTCGTTCTAAATGACGTTCAAATGGTCAAATAATGAACAAAAACTCAAAAAAAATATTAATAAGCAAAACTTACTACTAAAGCGTGGGTTTTGTCACCACAACTCAATTTTTTGATATTAAAATAGTTCGAAATGTGGGTTAAATGCACAATTTAACCCACCGCAATATAAAAATGCACTTTAAAATTCATATTGAAATTGTCTAACATGTCGGTTAAATGGAAAATTTCACCCGAAATGACATTTAATTGCAAGTAAAAATTAAATATTTGGTTCAAAATAACACAAAAAAATGTTAATTAGCAAAAATTACTACCAAAGCGTGTGTTTTGTCACCACAATTCAATTTTTGTAATTTTTAAAATTGATCGAAATGTGGGTAAAATGCACAACTTAACCCCACGCAATATGAAAATGCAAGTAAAAATTTAAAATATGGTACGAAATAACGATAAATAGACAAGTTTACACAAAACTTGTCCGTTTTACCGTTATTTCGAACAAAATATAAAAGTTTTACGTGCTTTTTTATATTGCGTGGGGTTCAATTGTCCATTTTATCCAAAATTTGAACAATTGGAATATACAAAACTAGAAATGCGTTGATAAAACACACGCTTTGGTAGTAATTTTTGCTTATTTTTATATATTTTGTATTATATATTCATTATTGAATAAAAATTTTAACAATATTCATATTTGATTGTCATTTTGAACAAGTAATACAAAAATTCTACTAAAACTAATTTTATCACCACATTTCAATTGTTTTATACTTAAATTGTTCAAAATGTTGGTTAAATGGAGAATTTCACCCCAAATGACATTAAATTGCACTCAAAAATTAAATATTTGGTTCAAAATAACGGTAAAAACGAATAGTTTTGTGTCAACTTGTCTATTTTTCTTTATCACGATCAAAATATTTAATTTTAAGTTGCAATTTTATGTCATTTGGGGTAAAATTCTCCATTTATCCATTATTTTGTTGAGATTTTTGAACATATAATTCAAAATGACGATCAAATGGACCAATAATGAACAAAAACACAAAATTTATATAAATTAGCAAAAATTACTTCTTAAGCGTGTATTTTGTCGCCTCTTATCAATTTTTTAATATTAAAATTGTTCAATTTGGTGGTAAAATGCACAATTTAACCCCACGCAATATAAAAATGCACGTAAAAATTTAAAATTTTGTTCGAAATAACCGTAAATAGACAAGTTTAAACTAAACTTGTCAGTTTTACCGTTATTTCGAACAAAATTTTAAATTTTTACGTGCATTTTTAAGTTGCGTGGGGTAAAATGGTCCATGTTACCCACATTTTGGACTATTGAAATATAAAAAAATTGAGTTGTTGTGATAAAACACACGCTTTGGTAGTAATTTTTTCTAGTTTTAATTTTTTTTCTTCTGTTTTTAATCCTAATTTGTCCATTTGAACGTCATTTTGAACAATTAATACCAAAATTCTACCAAAGTGTGACCTATCAACACAATTCAATTGTTTCATATTATAATTGTTCAAAATGTTAGTTAAATGGAGAATTTCAGCCCAAATGACATTAAATTGCACTTAAAAATTAAATATTTGATTCAAAATAACACAATAAAAAATATTAATTATTAAAAGTTACTACCAAAGCGTTTGTTTTGTCACCACAATTCAATTTTTTTTATATTTGTATTGTTTTGATATTTGTATTTGTTGGTCAAATGCACAATTTAACCCAACGCAACATAAAAATTCATGTTTAAATTAAAAATTTGATTCGAAATAACGGTAAAAAGACAAATTTACACAAAACTTGTCGGTTTTACCGTTATTCCGAACAAAATATTAAATTTTTACGTGCATTTTTTAGTTGTGCGGGGTTAAATGGTCAATTTTACCCACATTTTGGACAATTGAAATATACAAAAAATTGAGTTTTGGTGATAAAATACACGCTTTGGTAGTTATTGTTGCTAATTTATATTTTTTTTATGTGTTAAGTCATTGTTTGTCCATTTGAACGTCATTTTGAACCATCAATAACAAAAATTCTACCAACGTTAATTTTGTCACCACAATTCAATTGTTTATATTGAAATTGTTCAAAATGTCGGTTAAATATAGAATTTTAGCCCAAATGAAATTTAATTGCACTTAAAAATTACATTTTTGGTTAAAAATAACACAAAAAAATATTAAGAAGCAAAAATTACTAATAAAGCGTGTGGTTTGTCACTTCAAATCAAATTTCTGATATTTAAAAGGTTCAATTTGTGGGTTAAATTCTAAATTTAACCCCACGCAATATAAAAATGCACTTTTAAATTAAAAATTTGGTACGAAATAGTGATAAAAAGTCAAGTTGACACAAAACTTGTCTGTTTTACCGTTATTTCAAAACAAAATTTTCATTTTTTACGTGCATTTTCACGTTGCGCGGGATTAAATGGTTTATTTCACTCACATTGTGGACAAAAGAAATATATTAAATTTGAGTTATGGTGATTAAACACACGCTTTGGTAGTAATTTTTGCTAAGTTATATTTTTTTTGTGTTTTTATTCATTATTTGTCCATTTGAACGTTCTTATGGATCAATTATTACCAAAATTCTACCAAAGTTAATTTTTTCTCCACAACTTAATTGTCTCATATTAAAATTGTTCAAAATGTCGGTTAAATGGAAAATTTCACCCTTAATGACATTTAATTGCACTTAAAAATGAAATATTTTTGATCAAAATAACACAAATAAAAATATAAATAAGCAAAAATTACTACCATAGCGTGTGTTTTGTCACCAGAATTCTATTTTTTTATATAAAAATTGTTAAAATAATGGGTAAAATGCGAATTTAAACCCTCAGCAATATAAAAATTTAAGTTTTGGTTTGAAATAACGGTTAATAGAAAAGATTACACAAAACTAGTCAGTTTTACCGTTATTTTGAACAAGATTTTAAATTTTTACGTGCATTGTTATGTTGCGCGGGGTTAATTGCCCATTTTACCCACATTTTGGACAAATGAAATATAAAAAAAATTGAGTTCTGGAGATAAAACTCACGCTTTGATAGTAATTTTTACTTATTTGTATGTTTTTTCTGTTTTTATTCATTATTTGTCGATTTGAACTTCATTTGAACATTTATACCGAAACAGTTCCAACGTCTTTTTTATCACCACAACTCAATTGTTTTATATTGAAATTGTTCAAAATATCGGATAAATGGAGAATTTCACCCCAAATGACATTAAATGGCAGTTAAAAATTAAATATTGAGTTCAAAATAACACAAAAAAAAGTATTAATAAGCAAAAGTTACTACCAAAGCGTGTGTTTTGTCACCATTATTTAATCTCTTAATATAAAAATTGTTTTAAACGTAAGTAAAATGCACAATTTTACCCCACGCAATATAAAAATGCACGTAAAAATTTAAAATTTTGTTCGAAATAACGGTGAATAGACAAGTTTACACAAAACTTGTCTGTTTTACCGTTAAATCGAACAAAATATCAACTTTTTACGTGCATTTTTATGTTTCGCGGGGTTGAATGGTTCATTTTACCAACATTTTGGACAATTGAAATATAAAAAAATTGAGTTGTGGTGATAAAACACACGCTTTGGTGGTAATTTTTCCTTATTAATATTTTGCTTGTAATTTTATTCATTAATTGTCCATTTGAACGTCATATTGAACAATTAATACCAAAATTCAACCGAAGTGTGCTTTGTCACCACAACCTGTGTTTTATCAATTGTTTCATATTGAAATTGTTCAAAATGTCAGTTAAATGGAGAATTTCACCCCAAATGACATTAAATTGCACTTAAAAATTAAATATTTGATTCAAAATAACACAAAAAAAAAATTAATAAGCAAAAATTCCGACCAAAGCGAGTGTTTTGTCACCACAATTCAATTTTTTTATATTTAAATTGTTCAAAATGTGAGTAAACTGCACAACTTAACCCCACGCAATATAAAAATGCACTTTAAAATTTAAAAGTTGGTTCGAAATTAACGATAAATAGTCAAGTTCAACAAAACTTGTCTGTTTTACCGTTATTGTGTTACGGTATTTTTACCGTTATTATATTGTCCATTTACCCAAATTTTGAACAATTGGATTTTACAAAAATGGAGTTGTGGTGATAAAATACACGTTTTGGTAGTAATTTTTGCTAATTTATATATTTTCTGTATTTTGTTTTCATTATTGAATAAAAATTTGAACGTCATACATATTTTAACGTCATTTTAAACAATTAATACCAAAATTTTACCTTAGTTTATTTTATCACCACATCCAAATTGTTTCATTATTAAATTGTTCAAAATGTCGCTGAAATGGAGAAGTTCAACCTTAATGACATTAAATTGCACCAAAAAATATTTTGTTCAAAATTACGGTAAAAACGACAAGTTTTGTGTCAACTTGTCTATTTACCGTTATTTCGATTAAAATATTGAAATTTAAGGTGCAATTTTATTTTATTATGGGTGAAATTCTCCATTAACCCATCGTTTTGTTGGACAAATAATGTACTAAAACACAAAAAAAAATTTAATTTGCAAAAATTACTACTAAAGCGTGGGTTTTGTCACTTCAACAATTTAAATTTAAATAAATAGTTTTTGATATTAAGATTGTTCAAAATGTTGGTAAAATGCACAATTTAACCCTTTATAGAAATGAACGTAAAAATTTAAAATTTTGTTCGAAATAACGGTAAATAGACAAGTTTATACAAAACTTGTCAGTTTTACTATTATTTCGAACCCAAATTTGGGTAAAATGCACAATTTTACACCACGCAATATAAAAATGCACGTGAAAATTTAATATTTCGTTCCAAATAACGGTAAATAGACAAGTTTACACAAATTTTGTCTGTTTTACCGTTATTTCGAACAAAATATTAAATCTTGACGTGCATTTTTAAGTTGCGCGGGGTAAATTGCCCATTTTAACAACATTTTGGACAATTGAAATATAAAAAAATTGATTTCTGGTGACAAACATACGCTTTGGTAGTAATTTTTTCTAATTTATATTTTCTTTGTGTTTTTGTTCATTATTTGTCCATTTCAACGTCATTTTGAACAATTATTCCCTAAATTCTACCAAAGTGTGTTTCATATTGAAATTGTTCAAAATGTCGGTTTAATTGAGAATTTCACCCCAAATGACATTAAATTTCCCTTAAACATGAAATATTTGGTTCAAAATAACACAAAAAAAACATTAATAAGCAAAAATTACTATCAAAGCGTGTGTTTTGTCACCACAATTCAATCCTTATATATTTCAATTGTTCAAAATGTGGGTAAAATGCACAATTTAACCCCACGCAATATAATAATGCACGTAAAAATTTCAAATTTGGTTCGAAATAACAGTAAATAGACAAGTTTACAAAAAACTTGTCTGTTTCACCGTTATTTCGAACAGAATAATAAATTTTCACGTGCGTTTTTATGTTGCGCGGGGTTGAATGGTCCATTTTACCGACGTTTTGGACAATTTAAACATAAAAAAATTGAGTTAAGGTGATAAAACACACGCTTTGGTAGTAATTTTTGCTAATTTATATTGTTTCTGCTTTAATTCTTTATTTATCCATTTGAACGTCAATTTTAACAATTCATACCAAAATTCTACCAAAGTAAATTTTATCACAACAACTCAATTGTTTCATATTGAAATTGTTCAAAATGTCGGTTAAATGGAGAATTTCAACCCAAATGATATTTAATTGCACTTAAAAAAAATATTAGGATCAAAATAACACAAAAATTATATACTTATAAGCAAAAATTACTAGCAAAGCGTGTGCTTTGTCACCACAATTCAATTTCTTTAAATTAAAATTGTTCAAAATTTGAGATAAATGAACAATTAAACTCCATTTAATATAACAAGCACGTAAAAATTTAAAATTTGGTTCAAAATAACGGTTAATAGATAAGTTTACACAAAACTTGTATGTTTAACCGTTATTTTGAACAAAATATTTAATTTTAACGTGCATTTTTATGTTGAGCGGGAATAAATGGTCCATAATACCCAAATTTTGAACCATTGGCATATATATAAATAGATTTGTAGTGATAAAACACACGCTCTGGTAGTAATTTTTGCTAATTTATATTTTGTTTGTATTTTTATTCATAATTTGTCCATTTTTACGTCATTTTGAACAAGAAATACCAAAATTCTACCAAAGTGAGTTCTATCACCACAACTCAATTGTTTCATAATTTAATTGTTCAAAATGTCGGTTAAATGGAGAATATCAACCCAAATGACAAAACAAATGACAAATAGCAAAAACTACTACCAAAGCGTGTATTTTGTCACTACAACTCAATTTTTTTTAATATATAAATTGTTCAAAATGTGGGTAAAATGCACAATCAAACCCCACGCAATATCAAAATGCACGTAAAAATAATAAATTTGGTTCGAAATAACCGTAAATAGACAAGTTTAAACAAAACTTGTCTGTTTCACCGTTATTTCGAACAAAAAAATCAAATTTTTACTTGGATTTTATGTTGAGTTGGGTAAATAGGGTCCGATAACCCCACATTTTGGACAAATAAAATATAAAAAATTGAGTTGTGGTGATAAAACACACGCTTTGGTAGTATTTTTTTCTAAGTTAATTTATTTTTGTGTTTTTATTAATTATTTGTCCTTTTGAACGTCATTTTGAACAATCAATACCAAAATTCTACCAAAGTGTGTATTATCACCACAACTCAATTGTTTCATATTAAAATTATTCAAAATTTCGGTTAAATGGAGAATTTAAGCTCAAATGACACTGAACTGCACTGAAAAAGTAACTATTTGATTCAAAATAAAACAAAACAAAATATTAATTAGCAAAAAATACTACCAAAGCGTTTGTTTTGTCACTTCAATTCAATTTTTTTATATTTGTTTTGTATATAATGTGGGTAAAATGCACAATTTTACTTCACGCAACATTAAAATGCACGTTTAAATTTGAAATTTGGTTCGAAATAATGGTAAATAGACAAGTTTACACATAACTTGCCTGTTTTACCGTTATTTCGAACGAAATATTAAAGTTTTACGTGCATTGTTATGTTGCGCGGGGTTCAATGATCAATTTTACCCACATTTTGGACAATTGAAAAATAAAAAAATTGAGTTGTGGTGATAAAACACACTTTTGTAGAATTTTTATATATATTGTTTAAAATGACGTTCAAATGGACAAATAATGAATGAAAATACATTAATTATATAAATTAGCAAAACTTACTACCAAAGCGTTTATCCAACAAATACAAATATAAAAACAATACAAATATAAAAATATTGAATTGTGGTGACAAAACAAACGCTTTGGTGGTAATTTTTGCTTATTAATATTTTTTTTGTGTTATTTTAAACCAAATTTTTTATTTTTAAGTGCAATTCAATGTCATTTGGGGTGAAATTCTCCATTTAACCGACATTTTGAGCAATTTTAATATGAAACATTTAAGTTGTAGTGATAAAACACACTTTTGTAGAATTTTGATATATATTGTTTAAAATGACGTTCAAATGGACAAATAATGAATGAAAATACATAAATTATATAAATAAGCAAAAATTACTACCAAAGCGTTTATTTTATCACCACAAATCAATTTTTTTATATTTCAATTGTCCAAAATGTGGGTAAAATGGACCATTTTACCCCGCGCATCATAAAAATGCACGTAAAAATTCAATATTTTGTTCGAAATAACGGTTAAACAGACCAGTTCTGTGTTAACTTGTCTATTTACCGTTATTTCGAACCAAATTTTAAATTTTAACGAGCATTTTTATATTGCGTGGGGTTAAACTGCCAATTTTACCCATATTCTATACAAATTAAATATAAAAAAATTGAATTGTAGTGACAAAACACACGCTTTGGTAGTAATTTTTGCTTATTAATATTTTTTTTTGTTTTATTTTGAACATTATATTTAATTTAAAAGTGCAATTTAATGTCATATGAGCTAAAATTCTCCAGTTAACCGACATTTTGAACAATTTTAATATAAAACAATTGAGTTGTTATGATAAAATACACTTGGGTAGAATTTTGGTATTAATTTTTCAAAATGACGTTCAAATGGACAAATAATGAATAAAAATACAAACAAAATATTAATTAGTATAATTTACTACCAAAGCGTGTGTTTTATCACCACAAATCTATTTTTATAATTTCCAGTTGTTCAAAATGTGGGTTAATGGACAATATTACCGCACGCAACTTAAAAATGCACGAAAAACTTAAATATTTTGTTCCAAATATCGGTAAAACAGACAAGTTTTGTGTAAACTTGTCTATTTCTCGTTAATTTAAAAAAAAATTATTATTTTTACGTGCATTTTTATATTCAGTTGGGTAAAAATGTGCATTTAACCCAAATTTGAACAATTTAAATAAAAAAAACTAAATATTTAATTGTTACGTGCAATTTAATGTCATTTGGGGTGAAATTCTCCATTAAACCGACATTTTGAACAATATCAATATGAAACAATTGAGTTGTGGTGATAAAACACCCTTTGGCAGAATTTTGGTATTTATTGTTCAAAATGGCGTTCAAATGGACAAATAATGAATAAAACACAAAAAATATAAATTAGCAAAAATTATTACCAAAGCGTGTGATTTATCACCACAGCTCAAGTTTTTTTATATATCAATTGTTCAAAATGTGGGTAAAATGGACTATTCAACCCAGCACAACATCAAAATGCACGTTAAAATTTTACATTTTGTTCGAAATAACGGTAAAACAGACAATTTTTGTGTAAACTTGTCTACTTACCGTTATTTCGAACAAAATTTTTAATTTTAACTTGCATTTTTATATTGCGTGGGGTTTATTTTTGCGTTTAACCCACATTTTGAACAATTTTAATATAAAAAAATTGAATTGTGGTGACAAAACACACGCTTTGGTAGTAAGTTTTGCTTATTTTTTTTTTTTTTATTTTTTTGTTGTGTTTTTGTTCATTATTTGTCCATTTAAACGTCATTTTGAACGATATGTACCAGAATTTTAACCAAATTTTGGGAAAATGCAGAATTTCACCCTAAATGACATTTGATTGCACCCAAAAATAAAAAAATTAAAAACGATATAACGGTAAATAGACAAGTTGATACAAAACTTGTCGTTTAAACCGTTATTTTGAACAAAATACTTAATTTTTAAGCGCATGGAAATGTCATTTGGGGTGAAATTATTCATTTAACCGACATTTAAAACAATTTAAATATGAATCAATTGAGTTGTGGCGATAAAAAAAGTTTTGGTAGAACTTTGGTATTCCTTGTTCAAATTGACGTCCAAATGGACAAATAATGAATAAAAATACAAAAAAAATAAAAATTAGCAAAAATTACTACCAAAGCATATGTTTAATCACCACAACTCAATTTTTTTGTATTTCAATGGTCGAAAACGGGGGCAAAATGGACCATTTAACCCCACGCAACATAAAAATGCACGTGAAAAATTTAATATTTTGTTTAAAATAACTGTAAAATAGAAAAGTTTGGTTTTAACTTGTCTTATAACCGTTATTTGGAAGAAGTTTTTAAATTTTAACGTTGACATTTAGATTGCGTTATGTTAAATTGTGCATTTTTCCCACGTTTTGAACAATTTTAATATAAAAAATTGAATGGTGGTGACAAAACACACGCTTTGGTAGTAAGTTTTGCTTATTTATATTTTTTTGAGTTTTTGTTCATTATTTGTCCATTTGAACGTTATTTTGAACGATATGTAACAAAATCTTAACAACATTATGGGTTAATGGATAATTTCACCCCAAAAGACAAAAAATAGCACCAAAAATAAATGTTTCAATTGAAAAACGGTAAATAGACAAGTTGACACAAAATTTGTCGTTTTAACCGTTATTTTCAACCAAATATTTAATTTTTAAGTGCAATTAAATGTCTATTGGGTTGAAATTCTCCATTTAACCGACATTTTAAACTATTTAAATATGAAACAATTGAGTTGTGGCGATAAAATTACCTTTGGTAGAATTTTGGTATTATTTGTTCAAAATGACGTTCAAATATGAATGATGTCCAAAGTTTTATTCAATATTGAATAAAAAATACAGAAAATATATAAATTAGCAAAAATTACTACCAAAGCGTGTATTTTATCACCACAACTTTTTTTTTGTATATTCCAATTATTCAATATCTGAGTAAAATTAACCATTTTACCCCACGCAACTTAAAAAGGTACGTAAAAATTTATTATTTCGTTCGAAATAACGGTAAAACAAACAAGATTATTTAAACTTGACTATTTATTGTTATTTCGTACCAAATTTTAAATTTGAAAGTGCATTTTTATATTGCGTGGGGTTAAATTATGAATTTTACCAACATTTTGAACAATTTAAATATAAAAATATTGAATTGTGGTGACAAAACACACGATTTGGTAGTAATTTTTGCTAATTAATATTTTTGTTGTGTTATTTTGAACCAAATATTCAATTTTTAGTGCAATTTTATGTCATTAGGGGTGAAATTCTCCATTTAACCGACATTTTGAACAATTTCAATATGAAAAAATTGAATTGTGGTGATAAATCACACTTTGTAGAATTTTGGTATTAATTGTTCAAAATGACGTTCAAATGGACTCATTATAGCAAAAATTACTACCAAAGCGTGTGTTTTATCACCAAAACTCAATTTTTTTAAATTTCAATTGTCCAAAATGTGGGTAAAATGGACCATTTACCCCGCGCAACACAAAACTGCACGTAAAAACTGAATATTCTTTTCGAAATAACGGTGAATCCGACAAATTAAGTGTCAACTTGTCTATTTACTGTTATTTCGAACAAAAGTTACAATCTTAAGGTGCATTTTTATATTGCGTGGGGTAAAATTGTGCATTTTACCCACAAATTAAACAGTTTAAATATAAAGAATTGAATTGTGGTGACAAAACATACGCTTTGGTAGGAATTTTTGCTAATTAATATTTTTTTTTTGTGTTATTTTGAATCAAATATTTAATTTTTAAGTGCAATTTAATGTCATTTGGGCTGAAATTCTCCATTTTACTGACATTTTGAACAATTTTCAAATGAAACAATTGAGTTGTGGTGATAAAACACTTTTTGGTAGAATTTTTGTATTTTTTGTTCAGAATGACGTTCAAATGGATAAAAAATGAAAAAAAACATAAAAAAAAAAAATTAGCAAAACTTACTTCCAAAGCGTTGATTTGATCACCACAACTCAATTTTTTGATGTTTCAATTGTCCAAAATGTAGGTAAAATGGACCATTCAACCCCGCAAAACATGAAAATGCACGTAAAAATTTAATATTTTGTTTGAAATAACGGTAAAACAGACAAGTTTTGTGTAAACTTTTCTATTCACCGTTAATTCGAACCAAATTTTAAATTTTAAAGTGCATTTTGATATTGCGTGGGGTTACATTGTGCATTTTTCCCACAAATTGAACAGTTTAAATATAAAAAATTGAATTGTGGTGACAAAACATACGCTTTGGTAGTAAGTTTTGCTAATTAATATTTTTTTTGTGTTATTTTGAATCAAATATTTAATTTTTAAGTGCAATTTAGTGTCATTTGGGCTGAAATTCTCCATTTTACTGACATTTTGAACAATTTTAATATAAAACAATTGAATTTTGGTGATAAATCACACTTTGGTTGAATTTTTGTTCAAAATGACGTTCAAATGGATAAATAATGAATAAAAACATTAAAAAAAATAAATTAGCAAAACTTACTACCAAAGCGTGTGGTTTATCACCACAACTCAATTTTTTGATGTTTCAATTGTCCTAAATGTGGGTAAAATGGGCGATTTACCCCGCGCAACTTAAGAATGCACGTAAAAATTTAATATTTTGTTCGAAATAATTGTAAAACAGACAAGTTTTCTTTCAACTTGTCTATTTACCGTTATTTCGAACCAAATTTATAATTTTAACGTGCATTTTGATATTGCGTGGGGTTTTATTGTGCTTTTACCCACTTTTGAACAATTAAAATATCAACAAATTGAGTTGTGGTGACAAAACACATGATTTAGTAGAAATTTTAGCTAATTTATATTTTTTTTGTGTTTTTGTACATTATTTGTCCATTTGAACGTCATTTTGAACGACATTTTCCAAAATCTTAACAAAAAAATGGGTAAATATAAAATTTCACTCCAAATGACATAAACCTTTACCTAAAAATAAAATATACTAATCGAAATAACGGTAAATAGACAAGTTTAAACAAAACTTGTCGTTCCAACCGGTATTTTGAACCAAATATTTAATTTTTAAGTGCAATTTAATGTCATTTGGGGTGAAAATCTCCATTTAACCTAAATTTTGAAAAATTTAAATATTAAACAATTGAGTTGCGGTGATAAAACTCACTTTGGTAGAATTTTGGTATAAATTGTTTAAAATGACGTTCAAATGGATAAATAATGAATAAAAATACAAAAATAATAAAAATTAGCAAAAGTTACTACCTAAGCGTGTGTTTTATCACCACAAATCTATCCAAATGTTCAAAATTTGGGTAAAATGGACAGAATAACCCCACGCAACATAAAAATGCACGTAAAAATTTAATATTTTGTTCGAAATTATGGTAAAACAGACAAGTTTTGTGTAAACTTGTCAATTGTTCATTATTGCGAACAAAATTTTAAATTTTTACGTGCATTTTTATGTTGCGTAGGGTCAAATTGTGCATTTAACCCACATTTGGAACAATTTAAATATCACCAAACTGAGTTGTGGTGACAAAACAAACGCTTTGGTAGTAAGTTTTGCTAATTAACATTTTTTTGTGTTTTTGTTCATTATTTGTCCATTTGAACGTCATTTTGAACGATATGTACCAAAATCTTAACAAAATAAGGGGTTAATGGAGAATTTTACCCCAAATGACATAAAATTGCACCGTAAAATTAAATATTTTAATCGAAATAACGGTAAATGGACAAGTTGACACAAAACTTGTCGTTTGTACCGTTATTTTGAACCAAATATTTAATTTTGAAGTGCAATTACCCCAAATGTCATTTGGGGTAAAATTCTTCATTAGCAAGCCTTTTTAAACAATTAAAATATGAAACAATTGAGTTGTGTTGATAAGATTAAACTTGGTAGAATTTTGGTATCTATTGTTCAAAATGACGTTCAAATGAACAAATAATGAAAAAATATACAAACAAAATATAAATAAGCAATAAGCAATAATTACTACCAAAGCGTATGTTTTGTCACCACAAATCTATTTTGTATATTCCAATTGTTCAAAATTTGGGTAAAATGGACCAGATTACCCCACGCAACATAAAAATGCAAGTAAAAATTTAATTATTTGTTCGAAATAACGGTAAAACAGACAAGTTTTGTGAAAACTTCTCTATTTACCGTATATTGAAACAATTTTAAAATTTTTACGTGCATTTTATTATTGCGTGGGGTAAAATTGTTCATTTAACCCACAATTGAACAATTTAAAAATTGAAAAAATAAATTTTAAAATTGTGGAAACAAAACAAACGCTTTGGTAGTAATTTTTCCTCATTAATATTTTTTTTGTGTTATTTTAAACCAAATATTTCATTTTCAAGTGCAATATAATGTCATTTGGGCTAAAGTTCTCCAATTAACTGACATTTTGAACAATTTAAATATGAAACAATTGAGTTGAAGTGATAAAATTAACTTTTGTAGAATTTTGGTATCAATTGATCAAAATGACGTTCAAATGGACAAATAATTCATTTTTTTTTTATTCCAATTGTCCAAAATGTGGGTAATATGGACCATTTTACCCCGAGCAACATAAAAATGCTCGTACAAATTTAATATTTTGTTCGAAATAACGATAAAACAGGCAAGTTTTGTGTAAATTTGTCTTTTTACCGTTATATCGAATCAAATTTTAAATTTAAACATGAATTTTTTTGTTGCGTTGGGTTAAATTGTGCATTTGACCAACAAATACAAATATCAAAACAATACAAATATAAAAAAAATTGAATTGTGGTGACAAAACAAACGCTTTGGTAGTAATTATTGTTTATTTTTATTTTGTTTTGTTTTATTTGAACCAAATATTTAATTTTTAAGTGCAATTTAGTGTCATTTGGGCTTAAATTCTCCATTTAACCGACAAGTTGAACAATTTTAAAATTAAACAATTGAGTTGTGGTGATAAAACAATCTTTGGTAGGATTTTGGTAATTATTGTTTAAATGGACAAATAATGAATAGAAATACAAAAATAATATTAATTAGCAAAAATGACTTCCAAAGCGTGTTTTTTATCACCACAAATCTTTTCAAATTTTCAAAATATTTAATATTTTGTTCAAAATAACGGTAAAACAGACAAGTTTTGCGCAAACTTGTCAATTGTTCGTTATTTTGAAATTTTTCGTTATTTGCGTAGGGCTAAATTGTGCATTTTACCCACATTTGGAACAATTTAAATATCAACAAATTGAGTTGTGGTGACAAAACAAACGCTTTGGTAGTAATTTTTGCTAATTAATATTTTTTTGTGTTTTTGTTCATTATTTATGATATGTACCAAAATCTTAACAAAATAATGGGGAAATAGAAAATTTCACCTCAAAAGACATAAAGTTGCACCTTTAAATTAAATATTCTAATCAAAATAACGGTAAATGGACAAGTTGACACAAAACTTGTCGTTTTTACCGTTATTTTGCGACAAATGTTTAATTTTAAGTGCAATTTATTGTCATTTGGGGTGAAATTCTCCATTTTACCGACATTTTAAACAACTTTATTATGAAACAATTGAGTTGTGGTGATAAAATTATCTTTGGTAGAATTTTGGTATTTATTGTTCAAAATGACGTTCAAATGAACAAATAATGAAAAAATATACAAACAAAATATAAATTATTAATAATTACTACCAAAGCGTGTGTTTTGTCACCACAAATCTATTTTGTATATTCCAATTGTTCAAAATTTGGTTGAAATGGACCATATTACCCCACGCAACATAAAAGTGCACGTAAAAATTTAATAATTTGTTAAATTTTTACTTGTTAAGTTATTATTATTATTATTTATTTGTTATTATTTATTTGTTAGGTTTTGTGTCAACTTGTCTTTTTACCGTTTATCGAAACACTTTTGAAATTTTAAAGTGCATTTTGAAATTGCCTGGGGTAAAATTGTGCATTTAACCCACCATTGAACAATCTTCATATAAAAAATTTGAATTGGGGTGACAAAACACACGCTTTGGTGGTAATTTTTGCTTAATAATATTTTTTTTGTGTTATTTTGAACCAAATATTTAATTTTCAAGTGCAATATAATGTCACTAGGGCTAAAATTCTCCAATAAACTGACATTTTGAACAATTTTAATATAAAACCATTGAGATGAAGTGATAAAATTTGTTTTGGTAGAATTTTGGTATTTATTGTTTAAAATGACGTTCAAATGGACAAATAATAAAAAAAAAATTCAAACAAAAAATTAATAAGCAATAATTACTCCCAAAGCGTGTGTTTTATCACCACATTTAAATTTTTTATATTTCAATTGTCCAAAATGTGGGTAAAATGGACCATTTAACCCCGCGCAACATAAAATGCACGTAAAAATTAAATATTTGGTTCGAAATAACGGATAACGGTTCGAAAAATCAAACCGTTTCGATATTTGGTTCGAAATAACGGATTACACATAACTTTAGGCAAGTAAAGTGTAAACTTGTCTATTTACCGTTATTTTGAATCAAATTTTAAATTTAAACGTGCATTTTAATGTTGCGTGGGGTTAAATTGTGCATTTAACCAACAAATACAAATTTAAAAACAAAACAAATATAAAAAAATTGAATTGTGGTGACAAAACAAACGCTTTGGTAGTAATTTTTGCTTATTTATATTTTTTTTGTGTTATTTTAAACCAAATTTATAATTTTTAAGTGCAATTTAATGTCATTTGGGCTCAAATTCTCCATTTAACCGACATTTTGAACAATTTTAATAAAAAACAATTGAGTTGTGGTAATAAAATTAACTTTGGTAGAATTTTGGTATTGATTGTACAAAATGACGTTCAAATGGACAAATAATGAATGAAAATACATAAATTATATAAATAAGCCAAAATTACTACCAAATCATGTGTTATATCACCACAACTTAATTTTTTTTCTATTTCAATATTCCAAAATGTGGGTAAAATGGACTCTATTTACCCAACTCAACATAAAAATGCACGTAAAATTTTAATTGTTTTTTCGAAATAACGGATTAACCGACAAGTTTTGTGTTAACTTGTCTATTTATCGTTATTTCGAACCAAATGTAAAATTGTGCATTTTACCCACATTTTGAACAATTTAATTATCAAAAAGTTTAGCTGTGGTAATAAAACACACGTTTCAGCGGTAATTTTTGCTTATAAATATTTTTTTTGTGATTTTGTTCATAATTTGTCCATTTGAACGTCATTCTGAACGATATTTACCAAAATCTTAACAAAATAATGGGTTAATGCAGAATTTCACCTTAAATGACATTAAATTGTACCTAAAAATTAAATATTTTAATTGTTTATAACGGTAAATAGACAAGTTAATACAAAACTTGTCGTTTTTACCGTTATTTTGAACTAAATATTTAATTTTCAAGTGCAATTTAATGTCATTTGGGGTGAAATTCTCTATTAAACCGACATTTTGAACAATTTGATTATGAAACAACTGAGTTGTGGTGATAAAACTAACTTTGGTAGAATTTTGGTATAACTTGCTTAAAGTGACGTTCAAATGGACAAATAATTGTTCAAATTGTGGGTAAAATGGACCATTTAACCCCGCGCAACATTAAAAAGCACGTAAGATTTATTATTTTGTTCGAAATAACGGTAAAACAGACAAGTTTTGTGTAAACTTGTGTATTTACCGTTATTTCGAACACAATTTTTAATTTTTACTTGCATTATTATATTGCGTGGGGTTTGATTGTGCATTTAACCCACATTTTGAACAATTTAAATATCTAAAAATTGGGTTGTGGGTGACAAAACACACGCTTTAGTAGTATGTTTTGCTAATTAATATTTTTTTGTTTTTGTCCATTATTTGTCATTTGAACATCATTCTGAACGAAATGTACCAAAATCTTAACAAAATACTGATTAAATGCAGAATTTCACCCGAAATGACATTTGATTGCACCTAAAAATAAAATATTAAAATCGAAATAACGGTAAATTGACACGTTGATACAAAACCTGTCGTTTTTACCGTTATTTTGAACCAAATACTTAATTTTCAAGTGCAATTGAATTTCATTTGGGGGTGAAATTCTTCATTTAACCGACAATTTGAACAAAAAAATATAAAACAATTGAGTTGTGGTGATAAATCACACTTTGCTAGAATTTTGGTATTTCTTGTTCAAAATGACGTTCAAATGGACAAATATTGAAAAAAACAGAAAAAAATATAAATAAACAAAAATTACTACCAAAGCGTGTGTTTTATCACCACAACTTAATTTTTTTATATTTCAATTGTTCTAAATGAGGGTAAAATGGACCATTTAACCCCGCGCAACATAAAAATGCACGTAAAAATTTAATATTTTGTTCGAAATAACGGTAAAATAGACAAGTTTTGTGTAAATTTGTCTATTAACCGTTAGTTTGAACAAAATTTTTAATTTTCACGTGCATTTTTATATTGCGTAGGGTAAAAATTTGCATTTTACCCACATTTTGAACTATATAAATAGAGCAAAATTGAATTATGGTGACAAAACACACGCTTTGGTAGTAATTTTTGCCAGTTATAATTTTTTTTGTGATTAAGTCCATTATTTGTCCATTTGAACGTCATTTTGAAAAGACGACCATATGGATAAATTAAAAAAAAATACAAAAAAAAAAATAAATAATTAAAAATAACTACCAAAGCGTGTGTTTTATCACCACAAATGTATTTGTGTATATTCCAGTTATTCAAATTTTGGGACAAATGGACAATACAACCCCACGCAACACGAAAATGCACGTAAAAATTTAATATTTTGTACGGAATAACGGTATAATAGACAAGTTTTGTTTTAACTTGTCTCTTTACCGTCATTTTGAACCATATTTTTAATTTTAATGTACATTTTTATATTGCGTTGGATAAAATTGTGCATTTAACCCACACTTTGAACAATTTTAATATAAAAAAATTGAATTGTGGTAACAAAACACACGCTTTGGTAGTTATTTTTGCCTATTTATATTTTTTTTGTGTGTGTTATTTTAAACCAAATTTTAAATTTTTAAGTGCAATTGAATGTCATTTGGGCTCAAATTCTCCATTTAACCGAAATTTTGAACCATTTCAATATGAAACAATTAAGTTGTGGTGATAAAACACACTTCGGTAGAATTTTGGTATTAATTATTCAAAATAACGTTCAAATTGACAAATAATGAATAAAAACACAAAAAAATTTAATTAGCAAAAAATTAGTACAAAAGCGTGTGTCGTATCACCACAACTCAATTTAACCGACAAGTTTTGTGTTAACTTGTCTATTAATCGTTATTTCGAACCAAATTTTAAATTTTTTACGTGCTTTTTTATATTGCGTGGGGGTAAAATTGTGCATTTTTCCCACATTTTGAACAATTTAATTATCAAAAAATTTAGCTGTGGTAATAAAACACACGCTTTAGTAGTATTTTTTGCTTATAAATATTTTTTTTTGTGATTTTGTTCATAACTTTTCCATTTGAACATCATTCTGAACGATATTTACCAAAATCTTAACAAAATAATAGGTGAATGCAGAATTTCACCCCAAATGACATAAAATTGCACCTTTAAATTTAATATTTTAATTAATTAAAACTTGTCGTTTTTACCGTTATTTTGAACCAAATATTTAATTTTCGGTGAAACTTTTAGGGTGAAATTCTCCATTAAACCGACATTTTGAACCATTTTAATATGAAACAATTGAGTTGTGGTGATAAAATTAACTTTGGTAGAATTTTGGTATAACTTGTTTAAAATGACGTTCAATTGGACAAATAATTGTTCAAATTGTGGGTTAAATGGACCATTTAACCCCGCGCAACATTTAAATGCACGTTAGATTTAATATTTTGTTCGAAATAACGGTAAAACAGACAAGTTTTGTGTAAACTTGTGTATTTACCGTTATTTCGAACAAAATTTTAAATTTTTAGTTGCATTATTATATTGCGTGGGGTTTGATTGTGCATTTTACCTACATTTTGAACAATTTAAATATCTAAAAATTGGGTTGTGGTGACAAAACACACGCTTTAGTAGTATGTTTTGCTTATTAATATTTTTTTTGTGTTTTTGTCCATTATTTGTCATTTAAACATCATTCTAAACGTTATGTACCAAAATCTAAACAAAATACTGGGTAAATGTAGAATTTCACCCGAAATGACATTTGATTGCAACTTAAAATTAAATATTAAAATCGAAATAACGGTAAATAGACAAGTTTTTCAAAATCAATTGAATAACATTTGGGGTGAAATTCTCCATTTAACCGACATTTTGAACAATTTAAATATTGTTACGTTTTACCCTAGTAGGGATTCAAACCACCCCACGGTTCGATCACTGGATTGTGAATTCAAACTACTTGCTTGTTGTTCACTATAACTTTATTTATCAAACACCACAGTTCAATTTCACAGTACTTTTTATACACTGTTACTTTTACTATTTCACTTATTTCACTTATTATTCCTTTTTCCGATTTAAATTTATCGCTTTCCAAATTCAGACTGAATGTCTATGCTTTCTACTCGCGTATTTATACTCATTTTACCCGCTTCTCGGTCATAGTAGAATCTTCCATTTATTTATTATTTCGCCTGTATACTGCGATTCATGCTGGTTTCCAAATACGAGCTTAGTACTTCCTATTCAATCATAGATGTCACCCGTGTCCGTAACACTACCCTCCGCCCAAACCTGTTCGTCCCGAACAGGATCCAATTCCCTTCCTCTATAGAGAGCCAACCTTTCCAAATGTACAACCTTCGGTTTTCCTCGGATGCCCTTCTGAATTCGGTAGATTACATCATTGATTTTTGTAATCACCTTGTATGGTCCTTCCCAGCTAGGTTGCAGTTTTGGTGATAAGCCTCTCTTCCGTTGCAAGTTGTGAAGCCAGACTAACTGTCCTTCTTCGAATCCTCTATTATTTGCACGGATGTCATATCGTGCCTTCATCCTATCACTTGAAATTTGTATCCTTTCTCTAACAAATCTGTGTATCTCGTCGATA
Organism: Tipula lateralis; assembly: GCA_963932295.1. Taxonomy (NCBI): domain Eukaryota; kingdom Metazoa; phylum Arthropoda; class Insecta; order Diptera; family Tipulidae; genus Tipula; species Tipula lateralis. The sequence goes on along the minus strand of CAWVQQ010000393.1, from coordinate 59,550 downwards.
TCTTCCTTCAATTTATCGACGTACGCTTGTCCACACAAAGCTGTCGTTGGAATCGCCCCAAACTTCAAGTCCCCAGGTAATCTTAAATTATTTCCAAAAACGATGGTAGCTGGTGTTGTTCCCGTTGTCTCATGTGTTGCTGACCGATATGCCATTAGAAACAGTGGTATATTTTTGTCCATATTACGCTGGTTTCTATCATCGGTTTTCTTTAGAAATTCTTCCAACGTAGCATTAAATCATTCAACCATGCCGTCTGACTGAGGATGGAAAGGTGTTGTTCTTGTTTTATTGATCCCCAATAATTGACACATTTCTTGGAACACCACTGACTCAAAATTGCGGCCTTGATCCGAATGCAGTTCCATAGGTACCCCGTATCGACTAATCCAATTATTTACCACGGCGTTAGCGATTGTTGTTGTTTCTTGGTTCGGTAGTGGATAAACTTCAGGCCATTTACTGAAATAATCCATCACCACTAAAACATACTTGTTTCCGCTTTCGCTGGTAGGAAATGGACCTGCAATATCCATAGCGATCCGCTCAAATGGTGCTCCGCTATTATACTGCTGCATTTTCCCATGACTTCGTTTTGCAGGACCCTTAACTGCCATGCATTGATCACATTTTTGACACCATTCTGCGACCGATTGTCTGCATCCTGCCCAGTTAAATCTTTCGCGGACTTTGGCCAGAGTCTTATTGATTCCAAGATGGCCACCACTTGTTCCCCCGTGATATTTCCTCAAAATTTCTGGAATTCGGATTCTCGGTACCACCACCAATGATTGTCTATTTCTACCATCGGAACTTTCCCAAACTCGTTTTAAACAACCATCTTCGATTACCAGACTATCCCATTGAGCCCAATATGCCTTAACTATAGGGCTCTTATCAGCTATCTCTTTCCATAATGGTCTGTGCTGATCTTCCACGAATTTTAATATGACCGATAGATCAGGATCTTTGGATTGCTCCTTTCTGATTTCCTCGTTGGTCCATTCATCGGATGGTAACACTTGCATAAGTCTTACGTCAATGACATGTTCCTTACTCTCCACTCGACCACAATGTTTGCAATCGACGGGACATGGTCGTCTTGACAGAGCATCTGCATTACCGTGAGCACTTCCTTTCCGATGTTGGATGGTATAATCGAAGCAACCCAATCTCTCGATCCACCGGGCTATCTGTCCTTCCGGATTCTTAAACTGTAACAGCCATGTTAGAGCACCATGATCTGTCCTTATGAGAAATGACTGGCCATAAAGATACTTCCGGAAATGCTCTATACATTGTACTATGGCCAACAGCTCTCTCCTTGTTACACAATAATTTCGCTCCGGCTTTGATAAAACTTTCGAAAAATATGCTATAACCCGTTCTTGTCCATCTATTTCTTGAGACAAAACCCCTCCAATACCATTATTACTTGCATCAGTATCCAAGATGAATCTTCGATTTGGTACTGGGTATGCAAGTATTGGCGCTGTGCACAACCGCTTCTTCAGCTCGCTGAACGCTTCCTCATGCTGTTTATTCCATTGGAATGGCTTGTTCTTTTGCGTTAATTCATGTAAGCTTTTTGCAACGTCAGCAAATCCCGGTACGAATCGTCGGTAGTACGTGCAAAGCCCAATAAAACTTCTCAGATCATGTATGTTCTGTGGTTTTGGCCAATCCTTGACAGCTGAGATTTTATCCTCATCTGTATGTATACCACTCCTTGTTATCTTGTGTCCCAAATATTTAACTTCGTTGCGGAACAAAGCACACTTCTTTGGACTCAATTTTAACCCTGCTGAATGAATCCGCTCGAACACTTCCCCCAGGTTTTGCAAATGTTCCTCGAAGTTTTTACCCATAACTATGATGTCATCTAGGTACACCAAGCACGTTTTCCAATGTAACCCTTTCAGCACTCGGTCCATTAGCCTTTCAAACGTCGCAGGAGCGTTACATAATCCAAACGGCATAACGTTAAATTGCCACAGTCCGTAACTCATACTGAACGCCGTTTTCTCTTTATCTTCTTCTGCGACTTCCACCTGCCAATATCCACTTTGTAGATCCAAAGTGGAAAATAATCGTGCACCCGCCAACGTATCCAATGTATCATCAATTCTTGGTAACGGATAACTGTCCTTCTTAGTTATCGAATTGAGTTTTCTACAATCGACGCAAAATCTCATGCTGCCATCTTTCTTTTGCACCAATACCACAGGTGAACTCCATGGACTAGTCGATTGCTCAATCACCCCTGCGGTTTGCATATCCGTTACCATGCGATCCACTTCCGATTGTTTTGCCAATGGTAATCTTCTTGGAGCTTGTCGAATTGGCATTGCTGTCTCGGTGTCGATCCGGTGTTTAACTAAGTTCGTTCGACCATTATCTTCGGGAGCACCACAGAAAATGGACGTGTATTTTTCCAACAGCACTTTTGCAGCTTGTTTTTGTTCTGGACGTAGTTGTTCTGTCCACTTCTGTGTCAATTCTTCCACGATTTTCTGCTGCCGTTGAACTTTAGCGTTTACACTCGGATTCGTTTCTTCACATTTGACTATAGTGGATATTTCTTCGCATTTACCGATAAATGTCCCCTTTTTGATGGTTTTAGTCTTGTTCGATAAGTTGAGAACCCTCAATGGTACTCTATTGTCATGATCCGGTTTTATCAATGCTTTCTCAAGCATTATTTCTCGAACTTGTTGTTCTTCGTCACTGGCTTCTACAACCCACAACTTTCGTGTCCCAGGATCTCCATCCAATTTACCCCAAATTACTGTTTCTGAGCGTGGTGGCAGCTTTGTTCGATGGTCCAACATAACTCGCCTGACGATTGGCTCCTTGCTATCCAATTGTAACGGCAGCTCAACATTACCAAAACTTAGTGTTTCTTTTCCCACATCCAACACGAATTGGTTCTTCTTCATGAAGTCCATACCCAAAATAACTTCATCTACAATATCGGCCACCAAAACTTCGTGACAGAAGTTTCTGTTTCCAATTCGTATGGTCACTTCCTTTTTTCCTTTGATTTCTGCACATTCGCCGGTTGCCGTTTGTAGTTTTAACCCGCCAATTGGATGAAGTTCATTATCTATCAAATCAGCCCGCACAATCGTCCGTGTTGCCCCCGTATCTAACGTTATCACACTAGATTTGCCATCAATTTCTCCACGTATTGTCAAACTATCTCCACCCCTCGCCAATCGGGAAACAGGGATGAAGGTCATGGAGCATTCGGTTGTGGGAGTCAGCTTTCGCTCCTTAAAGCTGACTCTCACCTGCGATCTTGCAGGACTCGCCTTCTCTTCTACTCTTTTGTTGTCCTCATTGGACCTTCGATACATAGGCGACGGTGTTCTTGTTCGCTTACGTCGAATTTCCCAGCAATCTCGTGATATATGACCTAGTTTATCGCAGGCCCAACATCTGATCTTATGGCTGCTATCCCGGAACCTCGTTGAAGTTTCATTTACTGCTCCTTTCAAATTATATCTCGAGCTGTAGTTCTCTGGTTCTACTTCGACCCGTCGCATTTTAACTGCCGGTTTGATTATGTTAAAGGCAGTTTCGTTTGTTAAGGCACAAGCGATGGTCTCCGCAAATGTGGTCTTTGATGCTAACACTACCGCACGTCTGGTTTCTACGTCACGAATTCCATCAGTAAACGCATCAATTTTTATTCTTTCCGTGTATTCGGGAGCCATATTAAAGTGGGTGAGGTGCACCAATCGCTCAATGTCTGCTGCAAACTCTTGTAGCGTTTCACCAATTCTTTGAAAACGACCCTTGAGCTCCATCCTGTATAGCTCTCGTTTATGGTCAGCACCATATTTTCTTTCCAAGGCTAGCATTATTCGATCATAGTCCCCGCGTTCGGTTTCTGGAACGATCTGCAACATATCTGCCGCACCGCCTTTTAACGCCACTATGAGAGCTGCGACTTGGTCTTCCTTACACCAATTATTTCTTACAGCTGCCGTTTCAAATTGTAATTTGAAAATGTTGAACGACGTTGTTCCGTCGAATGTCGGAGGCTTTAATTTAATTCCGCTGACTGATTTCAGGATTTGAGTAGCGCCGCCATTAGTTTTAATGTCTATGATTTCTTTTTCCAATTTCAAAAACCTTTCATCAGCCGCTTCAAATCGTTGTTCCATTTGACATTTTACTGTATCCACTTTGGCATCAAAAGAAATGGACATTTCGCGGAACTTTTCACTGACTTCGGATATAAAATGCCGTTGAATATTTTCTTGTTCTTCCAATCGTTCTAGCACAGTTTCTTGGCCGATTTTCAAATTTTCTTGGCCGGTTTTCATTTCGGATTTCAAATTGTCCAAGCCAGTCATCATTTGATGCATCGCCGCCATTAAGTGCCCCAAATCGAAATTTGTAGGTGCTGGAGTAGGTTTATTTATTGCTGCTGGGGCAATGGTTGCACCAGCATTTGTTGCTCCTTCCACTAGATCCTCCGCATTAAGTACGCCAGTATTAAATTCGTACTGGTCTGGATCTATGTTCTGTTCCAGCAAAGCTTGTTGTAGTCTCTCCTGTAATTCTGCTTTGCTACCCGTTGTAAGAAAACCCCTTGCATTCAGCTCGGTCTTCAGCTCCGAAACTTTCAACTCAAGTAGCTTCATGTCTACTTATTCACAATCCCACCGCTGTCACCAATTGTTACGTTTTACCCTAGTAGGGATTCAAACCACCCCACGGTTCGATCACTGGATTGTGAATTCAAACTACTTGCTTGTTATTCACTATAACTTTATTTATCAAACACCACAGTTCAATTTCACAGTACTTTTTATACACTGTTACTTTTACTATTTCACTTATTTCACTTATTATTCCCTTTTTCCGATTTAAATTTATCGCTTTCCACATTCAGACTGAATGTCTATGCTTTCTACTCGCGTATTTATACTCATTTTACCCGCTTCTCGGTCATAGTAGAATTTTCCATTTATTTATTATTTCGCCTGTATACTGCGATTCATGCTGGTTTCCAAATACGAGCTTAGTACTTCCTATTCAATCATAGATGTCACCCGTGTCCGTAACAATATGAATTAATTGAGTTGTGGTGATAAAATTAACTTTGGTAGAATTTTGGTATTACTTGTTCAAAATGACGTCCAAATGGACAAATTATGAATAAAACTACAAAAAAAATAAAAATTAGCAAAAATTACTACCAAAGCGTGTGTTTTATCACCACAACTCATTTTTTTGGTATTTCAATGGTCAAAAATGGGGGTTAAATGGACCATTAAACCCTGCGCAACATAAAAATGCACGTTAATAATTAAAATTTTGTTCAAAATAACGTTAAAATAGAAAAGATTGGTTTTAACTTGTATATTTACCGTCATTATGAACAAATTTTTAAATTTTTAAGTGCACTTTTAGATTGCGTGAGGTAAATTGCGAATTTTACCCACATTTTAATCAATTTTAATATCAAAAAATTGAATTGTGATGACAAAACACACGCTTTGGTAGTAATGTTTGCTTTTAAATATTTTTTTTGTGTTGTTGTGGACCAAATATTCAATTATTAAGTGCAATTTAATGTCATTTGGGCTGAAATTCTCCATTTAATTGACATTTTGAACAATTTCAAAAAATGAAAAAATTGAGATGTGGTGATTAAACACACTTTGGTAGAATTTTGGTATTAACTGTTCAAAATGACGTTCAACTGGACAAATAAGGAATTAAAACTCAAAAAAAATGTTAATTAGCAATAATAACTACCAAAGCGTGTGTTTTATCATCGCAACTTAATTTTTTTATATTTCAATTGTTCACATTGTGAGACAATTGGACCATTCAACCCCGAAAACATAAAATTGCACGTGAAATTTACTATTTTGTTCGAAATAACGGTAAAACAGACAAGTTTTGTGTAAACTTTTCTATTTATCGTTATTTCAAACCAAATTTTAAATTTTTTCGTGCATTTTTAAATTGCGTGGGGTAAAATTTGCATTTTACCTACATTTTGCACAATTTAAAAATAAAAAAATTTAATTGTGGTGACGAAACACACGCTTTGGTAGTATATTTTGCTTAATAATATTTTTTTGTGTTTTTGTTCATTATTTGTCCATTTGAACGTCATTTTGAACGGTGTGTACCAAAATCTTAACGAAATAATGGGTTAATGGAGAATTTTACACCAAATAACATAAAATTGCACCCAACAATTAAATATTCTAATCGAAATTACGGTAAATTGACAAGTTGACGCAAAATTTGTCGTTTTTACCGTTATTATGAATCAAATATTAAATTTGTATGGACAATTTTATGTAATTTTAGGTGAAACTCTCCCTTTTACCTACAATTTGAACAATTTAAATATGAAACGATTAAGTTGTGGTGATCAAATAACTTTGGTAAAATGTTGGTATAACTTGTTTACAATGTCGTTAAAATTGACAAATTATGAATAAAAATACTAACAGTATATAAATTAGCAAAAATTTCTATCAAAGCGTGTGTTTTATCACCACCAATCCATTTTTGTTTATTCAAATTGCTCAAATTTTTGGAAAAATGGACCATTTAACCCCACGCATCATAAAAATGCACGTAAAAATTAAATATTTTGTTCGTAATAACAGTTAAATAGACAAGTTTTGTGTAAACTTGTCTATTTACCGTTATTTCGAACCAAATTTTTAATTCAAAAGTGCATTTTTATAATGCGTGGGGTAAAAATTTGTATTTAAACCACATTTTGAACAATTTAAATAGATAGAAATTGAATTGTGGTGACAAAACACACGATTCGGTAGAAATTTTTGCTTATTAATATTTTTTTTGTGCTATTTTGATCCAAATATTTAAATTTTAAGTGCCATTTAATGTCATTTGGGGTGAAACTATCCATTAAACCGACATTTTGAACAATTTTAATATGAACAAATTTCATGGGGTTAAATTGTACATTTAACCCACATTTTGAACAATTTATTTATTAAAAATTGAATTGTGGTGACAACACTTACGCTTTGGTAGTAATTTTTGCTTATTAATTTTTTTTTTGTGTTATTTTGAATCAAATATTTAATTTTTCAGTGCAATATAATGTCATTTGGGCTGAAATTTTTCATTTAACCGGCATTTTGAACAATTAAATATAAAACAATTGAGTTGTGGTGATAAAACACACTTTGCTAGAATGTTTGTATTAATTGGGCAAAATGACGTTCAAATGGACAAATATTGAATTAAAACAGAAAAAAAATATAAATAAGCAAAAATTACTACCAAAGCTTGTGTTTTATCACCACAACTCAATTTTTTATATTTCAATCGTCCAAAATGTGGAAAAAAAGGACCATTTTACCCCGCGCAACTTTAAAACGCACGTTAAATTTACTATTTTGTTCGAAATGACGGTGAAACATACAAGTTTTTTGTAAACTTGTCTATTTATTGTCAATTGGAATATACAAAAATAGAGTTGTTGTGATTTAATAAACGTTTTGGAAGTATTTTTTGCTAATTTTTAAATTTTTTGTATTTTTAATTCATTATTGAATAAAAATTTGAACGTCATTCATATTTGATTGTCATTTCGAACAATAAATACCAAAATTCTCCCAAAGTTAATTTTATCACCACAACTCAATTGTTTTATATTTAAATTGTTCAAAATTTCGGTTAAATGAAAAATTTCACCCCAAATGATATAAAATTGCACTTAAAAATTAAATATTTGATTCAAAATAACACAAAAAAAATATTGATAAGCAAAAATTACTACCAAAGTGTGTGTTTTGTCACCACAATTGTATTTTTTTATATTCAAATTGTTCAAAATGTGGGTAAAATGCACAATGTAACCCCACGCAATATAAAAATGCACGTCAAAATTTAAAAAAAAAAATCCACATAACGGTAAATAGACAAGTTTTTACAAAACTTGTTTGTTTTACAGTTATTTTCAACAAAATATTTAATTTTACGTGCATTTTATTGTTGCGAGGGGTAAAATGGTCCATTTAACCTAAATTTTGGACAATTGAAACTAAACAAAATGGAGTTGTGGTGATAAAACACACGCTTTGGAAGTTACTTTTGCTTATTAAATTTTTTTTTCTGTTTTTATTCATTATTTGTCCATTTGAACGTCATTTTGAACAATTAATACAAAAATTCAAACAAAGTGTGTTTAATCACCACAACCTAACTTTTTTATATTGAAATTGTTCAAAATGTCGGTAAAATGAAGAATTTTAGCCCAAATGACATTAAATTGCTTTTAAAAATAAAATATTTGTTTCAAAATAACACAAAAAAAAAATATAAATAAGCAAAAATGACCACCAAAGCGTGTGTTTTGTCACCACAATTCAATTTGATTTATATTTGAATTGTTCAAAATGTGGGTGAAATTCACAATTTAACGCCACTTTACATCAAAATGCACGTTAAAATTTAAAATTTGGTTCGAAATAACGGTAAATAGACAATTTTACACAAAATTTGACTGTCTCACCGTTATTTCGAACAAAATATTCAATTTTTACGTGTATTTTTATGTTGCGCAGGGCTTAATGGTCAATTTTACCTACATAATGGACAATTGAAATATAAAAAAATTGAGTTAAGGTGATAAAACACACGCTTTTGTAGTAACTTTTGCAAATTTATATTTTTTTTGTGTTTTTATTCCTTATTTGTCCATTTGAATGTCATTTTGAACAATTTTAACCAAAATTCTACCAAAGTGTGTTTTATCACCATAACTCAATTTTTTCATATTGAAATTGCTCAAAAAGTCGGTTAAATGGAGAATTTCACCCCAAGTTACATTAAATTGCACTTAAAAATGAAATATTTGGTTCAAAATAACACAAAAAAAAAATATTAAGAAGCAAAAATTACTACCAAAGCGTATTTTGTCACCACAATTCAATTTTTTTAAATTTAAATTAATCAAAATGTGGGTAAAATGCACAATTTAACCCCACGAATTAAAAAATGCACGTTTAAATTTAAAATTTGGTTCGAAATAACGATAAATCAGCACAAAACTTGTCTGTTTTATATTGTCCATTTTACCCAAATTTTAAACAATTGGATTATACAAAAATTGAGTTGTGGTGATATAACACACGCTTTGGTAGTAATTTTTGCTAATTTATATATTTTTTGTATTTTTTATTCATTATTTGTCCATTTGAACGTCATTTTGAACAATAAATACCAAAACTCTACCAAAGTTAATCTTATCACAACAACAAAATTGTTGAATATTAAAATTGTTCAAAATGTCGGTTTTAATGAGAATTTCACCCAAAATGTCACAAAATGGCACTTAAAAATAAAATATTTGGATCAAAATAACGATAAAAACGACAAGTTTTATGTCAACTTGTCTATTTACCGTTATTTTTATTAAATTTATTTCATTTTTAGGTACAAGTTTATGTCATTTGGAGTGAAATTCTGCATTTACAAATAATTTTGTTCAGATTTTGGTACATATCGTTCAAAATGACGTTCAAATGGACAAATAATGAACAAAAACACAACAAAATATTAAAAAGCAAAAATTACTACTAAAGCGTGTGATTTGTCACCTTAACTAGATTTTTTGATATTTGAATTGTTCAACATGTGAGTAAAATGCACAATCAAACCCTATGCAATATAAATTTGCACGTAAAAATGAAAAATTTGGCTCGAAATAACGGATAATAGACAAGTTTACACAAAACTTGTCTGTTTTACCGTTATTTCGAACCAAATATTTAATTTTTACATGCATTTTTATGTTGCGCAGGGTTAAATGGTCCATTTTACCGACGTTTTGGATAATTTAAACATAAACAAATTAAGTTGTGGTGATAAAACACACGCTTTGGTAGTAACTTTTGCTTATTTATAGTTTTTCTGCTTTAATTCATTATTTGTTAATTTAAACGTCATTTTTAACAATTCATACCAAAATTCTATCATAGTTAATTAAATCACCACAACTCAATTGTTTTATATTAAAATTGTTCAAAATGTCGGTTAAATGGAGAATTTCACCCCAAATGACATTAAATTGCACTTAAAAATGAAATTTTAGGTTCAAATTAACACAAAAAAAATATAAATAAGCAAAAATTACTACCAAAGCGTATGTTTTGTCACCACAATTCATTTTTTTGATATTTAAAATGTTCAAAGCTTGGGTAAAATGCACAATTTTATCCCACGCAATATAAAATAAAACTTAGAAAATTAAAATTTGGTACGAAATAACGATAAAAAGACAAGTTAACACCACACTGGAACGTTTTATCGTTATTTCGAACAAAATATTCAATTTTTAAGTTTATTTTTAAAATACGTGGTGTTATATTGTACATTTTTCCCAAATTTTGAACAATTTGAATATACAAAAATAGAGTTCTGTCGATAAAACACACGCTTTGGTAACAATATTTGCTAATTTATATATTTTTTGGATTTTTTATTCATTATTTGTCCATTTGAACGTCATTTTCGATAATAAATACCAAAATTCTACCAAAGTTTATTTGATTACCACAACTCAATTGTTTCATATTGAAAGTGGTAAAAAAGTCGGTGAAATGGAGAATTTGCAAAAATTACTTCAAAAGTGTGTGTTTTGTCACCACAATTCAATTTTGTAATATTTTTTTTGTTCAAAATGTGGGTAAATTGCACAATTAAACCCCACGCAATATCAAAATGCACTTTAAAATTTAAAATTTGGTTCGAATTAACGGTGAATAGAAAAGTTTACACAAAACTTGTCTGTTTTACCGTTATTTCAAACAAAATATTAAATTTTTACGTGCATTTTCATGTTTTGCGGGGTTGAATGGTCCATTTTACTTACATTTTGGACAATTGAAACATCAAAAAATTGAGTTGTGGTGATAAAATCAACGCTTTGGAAGTAAGTTTTGCTAATTTTTTTTTTATGTTTTTATTCATTTTTTATCCATTTGAACGTCATTCTGAACAAAAAATACAAAAATTCTACCAAAAAAAGATTTATCACCACAATTCAATTGTTTCATATTAAAATAGTTCAAAATGTCAGTAAAATGGAGAATTTCAGCCCAAATGACATTAAATTGCACTTAAAAATTAAATATTTGATTCAAAATAACACAAAAAAAAATATTAATTAGCAAAAATTCCTACCAAAGTGTATGTTTTGTCACCACTATTCAATTTTTTATATTTAAACTGTTTAATTTGTGGGTAAAATGTACAATGTAACCCCACGCAATATAAAAATGCACCTTAAGATTGTAACTTTTGTTCGAAATAACAGTAAATAGACAAGTTGACACTTAATTTGTCGGATTCACCGTTATTTCGAAAAGAATATTCAATTTTAACGTGCAGTTTTGTGTTGCGCGGGGTAAATGGTCCATTTTACTCACATTTTGGACAATTGAAATTTAAAAAAATTGAGTTCTGGTGATAAACACACGCTTTGGTATTTATTTTTGCTATTTTTTTTCTGTTTTTATTCATAATGAGTCCATTTGAACGTAATTTTGAACAATTAATACAAAAATTCTAGCAAAGTGTGATTTATCACCACAATTCAATTTTTTCATATTGAAATTGTTCAAAATGTCGGTTTAATGGAGAATTTCACCCCAAATGACATTAAGTTTAACTTAAAAATTAAATATTTGGTTCAAAATAACACAAAAAAATATTAATAAGTAAATATTCCTACGAAATCGTGAGTTTTGCACCACAATTCAATATTATTATATTTAAACTAGCGGGTTTCGCCCGCTACGCAGCGCGACGACTCTAGGCTTCGTTTTTCCGTATACATTATCTGTAGTGATTGTTTAGGTAGAAAAAAATGACTTACTTATTGAAAGTGTAAGAGGATTCGGTATATGAGTGGAAAAGGCATGGAGCACTGTCGATGAAAACGGAATATAAAAAAAACAAACCACTAAAAATTAATTTTTTAAATTTATTAAAATTGATTCTTTAAAATTATGTATTTATCACTTATTATGACAATATTACTAAAAACCAATATTAGTCTCTTAATCCAATAGTGTTCAATATTTTTTGTTTTCCCATCTTTAGCTAACACAAACATACTGGATGGTGTGCCCACTCGAGAGCGCGCCACGTATAATTGTCCGTGTGAAAAACATGATGTGCTCAAATCTAAACCACAGACAGACATCGTTTGGCCTTGAGATTTATTGATAGTCATTGCAAATGCCAATCTAATTGGAAATTGAATGCGTTTAAATTGAATTGGTACATCTGTGGGTATAATAGGAATTCGCGGTAGTAATATATTTTCACTTCGGAATTTGCCATTTTAAATGATGGCTTTAATAACATTTTTCATTAAATTTTTAATAACTAATCGCGTGCCGTTCCGCAACTGTGGTGGGTTCAAATAACGAAGCAAAATAGCCGGAGATCCAACCTTCAGTTGTAAATCATATGGTGACATGCCTGGTAAATCCAATGAGTTTAAAAACTCTGTTGGATAGTTCACAACTTCGGTGGTATCACAAACTGTATCAATAGATTTGTGTGACACCAAGTCTCCTGGCAATAAATCTTGTCCGATTGTCACGTCTGATCATCAACCGATATGCATAATCATCCTTCGAACTAACATTCTTGATTGTTTCAGCACCTGTTGCGGGATCTCATTGTTTAATATTCACGCAATACCCGTCTGGGTATTCCAGAAGATAAGCGGATATTGAAGAGCGTCATATGAGCGGTGTGTATCAGCAATGAACTGTAGATCATTATTTCTTCTACGAATCACGATTTCCTTCGTAGCTGTACGATCGCCGACTATGATTTCAGCAACATCATCAAGAACGGGTGTATTAAATCGACGAATGTGCTCTCCAGCAGGTGTTTTATTATGCTCATTCAATAGAGCATCCAGAACAAAGTAAATTAAGCAAAAATTGAATTAAGGTTATTATAGCCACAACGTGCATCCTCACCACCCATGAAGTAAATTTGTAAAAATCTAGGTGATTCGTTTGGTATTGGCAGCAATGAACCCACTTTGTGATAAATTTGGCCTTTGAGTTTGAATGTTGAAAATTTTTGACCATTGATAGCATTATTGTCAACTATTTCTATTGCTCCGAACGATGTCATTTGGAAACATGAATTAAATGTTCGAATTGACTTTAGGAAATCGGAACAGATTATAATCTGGATCCGTACCGATTAGTAAACCATTTAATGGTTCAGGTGGTGTCTCAATTGCACCTTGCCTGACGAACACACATCCCGACTGGCTCGTTTCTAAACTTAAGAGCATGACAGTGAAGACATTCCTTATCCATGCAGTTTAGTTTAATTGTTCAAAGTGAGCAGACGTATTTTCTTACAGTTATTACAAAAAACAAAAAGAATAAAATAAAAAAATAAAAAACTTGCCTGTGCACATTGTGCATATTATGCATATTGCGCATATCATTTTCATGTTTAATGTGAAGTGTTAAGTGTGTATACAGTGTAAATTGATAATGACCTAGATTTTGTGTCATTATAATTGCAATATATCAACTCATCAACACAAAAATAAATAATGTAATGTCGGATTCTGAACGGAGCAACGCGGCATTACAAAGAAAATCATCGGTAGGCAACCAGGCTGGTCTTTTTCCTAGTACTACTGGAAGCATGGAACAAGGGATAAATAAGTGGCCCTTTGGTGGAAGAAGTAAGGCACTTCAAAGAACACCGCCATCAACTCCACCGTCAGAGAGCACAACACTGTGTCAACTTCATAATGAGCCAACATCTGATTTAGTAGTCGAAAGCTTAACTACTAGAAGTATAAGCCCCTTACCACTATTAGAACTAAAAAACTCTCCAATATTAGCCCAAAGACGCCGTCAGCGTCAAGACGACAATGAAATGACATCAAAATTAGCCATGCTTGAGCAACAGAATAATGAACTTAAGATAAAATGCCATCAATACGAAATACAATGTAATAAATACCAAAATCTTATGGTAAATTTGCAAAAGTGAATCGAAGCACTAGAAAGACAACCGAAATCATCTATGTCTGCCAATGATAGAAGTCAGAGCTTACAAAACCTCGGTAATGAATATTTTACTGATGAAGAGGAACTCGAGAAAGAACTCCAACCCAGACAAAATAAAGTAGATCGAAATAAAAAGAGAAGACTCTGCAAAACCCCATCTCCAGAGGTATCTATACCGCAAGTTATTGAAAAACCAAAGCAACCACATCAGGTAATCCAAAAGGAACCCGTACCATCACCAATCAATGTGAGTAATGTTAGAGATTTTAATATACTCAGAGCTAAAGTATTATCAGTGACAGAAAAACCTGCTCAGTTTAAAGCAATATCTAACAACGATATCAAAATAACAACACAGTCCGAAAATGACTACCGTAAAATAAAAAATCTACTAAGCGAAATAAAAGTAACTGAATCGAATAACAAAGACAGTACGCTCTATAATATGGAATATCATACATACCAACTCAAAAGTGAAAGATGGTACAGAGTTGTAATACGAGGTTTACCGTCGTCCACTGATCGTGAAGAGATCAAAGCGGCGATCGAGGACCATGGCCATAAAGTAACCAACATTATCAACATTCATAAAAAGTCGACAGTTAATAATGAGAAAATTATTAGACATTTCCCATTGTTTTATGTAGACCTGTTGCAGGGGGAAAACAATAAGGACATATACGAAATCAAGAACTTGCTGTATTGCAAGGTGACTATTGAACCACCTAAAAAGGTAACTGGTATACCTCAGTGTACAAATTGCCAACAGTTAGGACACACGAAAAATTTCTGCAATAGACAAGCCAAATGTGTTAAATGTGCAGAGAACCATCAAACAATCCAATGTCAAAAGCAACGAAATGTTATACCAACTTGTGCATTGTGTGGAGAAAAAGGTCATCCGGCTAGCTACAAAGGATGCCAGGTATATCAGAAAAAGTTAAATGCTCAACTGCCAAGAAAAACAACAGTAGTAGAGCGCATACAGCAAAAGCCAAACCCACAATATGATACTATTAAAGAGGGGGTCTCTTACGCCCAGGTGACCAACACCTCAAACAACAATCTAATTCAAGAAATCAGGCAGAAACCTGTGATGAACGAGCCAACCATTAGTAATATAATGAAAATGCTTACCGAATTTCAGGCAGAAATGAGACATAATTTCAGCCAGCTTACTAATAGGGTGGATAAATTGGAAGATAATTCCAAGCCACCAAACAAACCGCTAATACAAAAGAAGTAAATGACTGCAACGTTCCTACGTATAATTACCTGGAATGCTAATGGGCTTAATGCAAGAGCCCAAGAACTAGATGTTTTCCTAAGAACCAACAACATAGATGTAGCTCTAATATCAGAGACACACTTTACAGAGAAAAACTTTATCAAAATTACGGGATATAGTGCCTATTGGACATTGCATCCCAGTGGTCGAGCTCGAGAGGGTACAGCAATCTTAATCAAACAAAATATTCTACATTTTCAACAAGCAGAAATTACAGAGCCGTTTATGCAAGGTACTGTAATAACAATCAATCATGGTGGTGCGGAACTAAGTTTAGGGGCGATTTACTGCCCACCAAGACATAATATCATACGAAATCAATATGTCAACATTTTCAATAAACTTGGACGAAGGTTTATTATAGGAGGTGACTACAACGTGAAACATACTGCGTGGGGATCTCGACTCATAACACCAGGAAAAGGAAAAGAACTTCTTAGTGCAATAGAAATGTCAGGTTGTGAATATCATTCATCACGTAAACCAACCTACTGGCCTACAGACATCAACAAGGTTCCTGATCTGATTGACTTTTATATTTCGAAAGGAGTAACCTCCAATTACATTGAAGTCGAAGGCATTGACGATCTTACTTCCGATCACACACCGGTCTTAATGACTCTGAGTACATTAGTCATAAAAAAGAAAATGAAACTCAATCTTACTAATAAATTTACTGATTGGGAATTATTTAGAGAGAAACTGGACAACCTAATTGAGTTAAAAGTCAGTCTGAAAAATAAACAAGAACTTGAATTACAAGCTGAATATTTTATTAACTCTATGCGTGGAGCAGCTAAAGAGGCTACACCCGTATTATGCGAGAAAGGCATAAAGGAGATTAATTACCCTTTGGTGATTCGAGAACTGATAAAAGAAAGGCGTAGGAAAAGACGTATATGGCATAGAACCAGAAACATTATTGACAAAAGAGATTTTAATCAGATAAGTAGGTTAGGTTAGGTTAGGTTGAGTGGCTGCTACAGCACACTTAGACCGGAAACGGTCCGTTGTGATACCACAGGATCTTACTCCCCTTTTACCCCTATGAGAACCAGTTAGAGCTGCTTACGTAGCGTAATAAGTCTCGCACATTACAGTTCTCGAGATCGGAAAGGCAGTCCATTAAAAACATACCCAGATATTTATGTCTTTTGTGTGCCAAAGCCGGGCATGAGCATAGGAGGTGGACTAACGTCTCTTCCTCCTCCTCGTCCCTACAGCTTCTGCAAAAGTCATTTACTTCCAGACCCAGCCTTCTCGCATGTTCTCCAAGAAGGCAGTGTCCTGTGAGTATCCCCACGACCGTTTTAAGTTCACGTCTTCGCAGGGAGATAAGTGCCTTTGAGCGTTTCAAGTTCAGCTTTGGCCAGACTTGTCTTGCCACTCTACATGAGAGGGTGTTCGTCCACCTATTGTTCGCAGAGGCTTCCGCCTCTTTTTTAAGCACAGTCCTTAGTGCGTTAATGGGTCTCCCCAACTTCGCCCTTTCCGGTAGCAGTTGGAGAGTTGTACCGTGCCTCGCTAGTTCGTCCGCCCTGCAGTTTCCCATAACGTCTGAGTGGCCGGGGACCCAGACTACCTGGATGTTGAAATGCTCACTCATCTCATTAAGAGACGAGCGGCAACCCAACGCCACTCTAGAAGTTAGAGAAACAGAACCCAGCGACTTGATTGCCGCCTGACTGTCCACATAAATTGCGATATCAGTCGAGGATACCACATTATGTTTCAACCAGTTCAGGACCTCTTCAATCGCTATCACTTCTGCCTGGTACACACTGCAGTGATCAGGGAGGCGAACTGCTATATCTACCTCTAGTTTATCACAGAAGACTCCAGCTCCTACTTTACCGTCTAGCTTGGAGCCATCCGTAAAGAACTGCAATGCTCCCGTTTCAGCTGCCAACCCGCTCCTCCAGGATTCCCTTGAAGGGCAGGTGGTTTTGAACCTTTTCTCGAAGCACAGAGTCGGTGTAACATAGTCAATATTCGCCAGTTCTTTCCTCAGCGATCTGACTATCGTCGAGTGTCCTATTTGAAGACATTTCCACTGAGATATGGCTGATAGTCGAGTGGCCGTAATCGACGCCATCTGCTTACCATAAATGTCCACGGGGAGAAGGTGAAACAAGACCTCTAAGGCACTTGTAGGTGTTGTCCTCAGTGCCCCGCTTATAAGCATGCAGGCCGTTCTTTGCACCTTCTCAATCCTTTTCCTGTATGTTATTTTATCAAGAGCTGGCCACCACACGCTCACCCCATACATAAGTACAGGTCTTACTACGGAAGTGTATAGCCAGTGTACCAGCTCCGGCGTCAGGCCCCATCTCTTTCCGATGGCGTTCCTACACGAGTACAAAGCTATATTGGCCTTGTTTACTCTTTCCAGAATGTTGGGCTTCCAGCTTAGCTTACTGTCCAAGATTACGCCTAGAAATCTTGCCTTGTCCGTAAAAGCTAGTCTGTTACCATTTAGGAGAGGTGGATCTACTACAGGGATTTTATATTTCCTCGTAAATAGTACCAATTCAGTTTTAGACGCGCTAATTGCCAGTCCACATTTGGTGGCCCACCTCGTTATAATTAGGAGGGCATTTTGGATTACCTCCGCCACTGTGCTTATGTATTTCCCAGAGACAGCTATCGCTACATCATCTGCATAAGCAATCACTCCGATCCCTTCTCTCTCCAGCTTTAATAGCAGCTCATTGATTGCTATGTTCCAGAGCAGAGGAGACAGAACACCTCCCTGTGGGGTTCCCCTAGTCACCCGTCTCCTGATGGTGGATTCCCCCAGCTCTGAGTTAATCATCCTGCACCCAAGCATATGATTGATTAACCCACTTATAGGGTACTCCACACCTAGTAGCGACAATCCCTCCAGAATTGCCTCCTTCCTTACATTGTTAAAGGCGCCTTCAATGTCAAGAAACGCCACCATACAAAACTCTTGCGAGAATAATGATTTCTCAATTGTACTTACCAGGGCATGCAGAGCTGTGTCCACAGACTTCCCTTTACAGTAGGCGTGCTGAGTCTGAGCCCAGTCACTAGGTCTAATTTTTGAGCGTATGTAGATATCTATCAGCCTTTCCAAGGTTTTCAATAGAAAGGATGATAGAGTTATTGGTCTTAAGTCTTTAGGGTAGCCCTGCGAGCATTTACCCGCTTTCGGAATAAAAATCACTCTGACCTCCATCCACTCCCGCGGAGTACAGACAAGTTTTAAACACCCTTTGAAGATTACCTCCAACCAGGGGAGCATAACCCTCGAGTTTTTCTGAAGCTCCGCGGGAATAATACGGTCAGGGCCCGCCGATTTATAGGGTTTGAACCCTTCAATTGCCCATAGGATCCGTTCTTTGGTTACGATATCTTCTATGCGCATTACGTTTGCTTCTTGATGAGTACCAGTCCCTGTCGAGTCATCGAAGCTTCCCGGAAAGTGGGTTTCGATGAGAAGTTCCAAGGATTCCTTACTAGAAGCAGTCCAGGATCCATCTGGTTTAATTAAATAACTGGGACTGGTAGGATTGGTAGACAAAATCTTCCTAAGACGAGAGGTCTCGGAGACTTCTTCTATTTTGTCACAGAAGAGTCTCCATGATTTCCTCTGTGCCTTCCTTAGTTCTTTTTTGTATATCTTGAGGTCCTCCTTGTAGGAGTCCCAGTCCTGAGCCTCTCTCGTACTTTTGGCTCTATTAAATGCTTTCCTACACGCCTTCCGGTAGGTCCCCAGTTCCTTAGACCACCATGCCGGTTTTTGCTTGCCCCTGGGTTTAACTATTGGGCAAGCAGCGTTGAAGGACCGATTGCAAGCAATTGTGAAAGTTTCCACTATGCTGTTCAGTTCCTTCACTGTCGCTGGTGGTTCAGGGGTCTCTGGTAATAGTAGTCCTATAAGGGTTTCCCCGTACTTGCTCCAGTTTGTCTTTCTGGGATTCCTGAAAGGTTTCCGGGTGGCAGGGGAAACGTTAAGACTAAATGTTATGTAACGATGGTCAGAGAAGGAGTGTTCCTTCGCCACTCTCCATTCCCTGACCAAAGGGTACAGGTTTTTTGAGGCGAAGGTTACGTCCAGAACCTCCTGCCGATTTTTAGTAATAAAAGTGGGTTCTTGCCCAATATTACACACCATGAGGTTGTTGTTTAAAATGTAATCAAAAAGTAACTCACCTCTCTCGTTGATATCAGTGCTTCCCCAGATTGCGTGGTGCGCATTTACATCACCTCCAAGGAGCACCCCAATCTTCTTCCTGTACGATTCGAGGACCAGGTCCCCCAGGTTATCCGGCGGAACCTGTTTGTCCCGGTCCAAATAGGCTGAGACCAGCCAAAATATACTGCCATCAACCTCTAGGCTGACCGCAGTTACGTCACCATTGCTGTATTGAGGAAGAAGGAACATATTTAAATTATTTTTTCCAAGAATGCAGGATCTGATATTCCCCGAATTTCTTGAGTATAATAAGTTATACCCCTTCATTTTAAGGCCACAGATCCTGTTGGTGTTTATCCAAGGTTCTTGAATAAGGACCACGTCCTCTTCTGATCTAGTCAGTCTGAGGAGTAAGGCGGCCGACGCCGCCTTTGAATGGTGTAGGTTAATTTGTATTAAATTTAGCATAAATTTACCAAGTTGAGCTACTTACCTGTTTACTCCCCGCTACCGCAGGCTAGTTTCCTTTGTTTCCATTGGAGTCGCCGGTTTCTCCCGTCTCGCCCCCCATGGAACTTGTTTCCCCGACGTTTGCAGTCCTTCCGTCCCTTGGGTCTGACAGGTTTTCTTCGTCTGACGCCAGGGACAGTCGGCTGCCCATCTCCTCTCCAAGTGCGGTCACCTCGGAGAGCTCCATCGGTTGGGCTGTCTCTCCTCCAAGTGCAACTGCATCAGTTGTGGACGGGCTGCCTTCCTCTCGTGTTTCAGCCTCGTCTTTTTTGTATACTTTGAGAGTAATCGACCCGAAACCGAAGTCGATTACTCCCTTAGTCGCGGCAAGCGGCGCCAGGGACTCCGTGTTGATTATCATCGTTGATAATCTGGATCCCCCCCTTGCATCCTCTTGCCTCACGATCTTCCAGTTTCCTGTCGGTAGATCGGGGTTGCTGATTCTGATTATCTCAAGAATCTCTTCTGGGCTAGCTGGTTCGGTTGGCAGCCAGACGCGTGCTCTTGGCCTGCTAGGAATCTCTTCCCTGCCTACAGCCGCCAGCTTCGCGCCTTGCCACACCTCTCCCACCTCCGCTACCGCCTTTTTATAAAGCTCCACTGATCTGGCATCAGAGCACGCTATAAGTTTAACGCGCCCTTGATGCCAGCCCGCATCTCTGCAGGATGGAGGGGGTCCTGGATTTTCTCTCAGGATCCTTAGGAAAACGGAGTTTAGTGCATTGTACACCAAACTCCATTTTCCCATGGTGATGCTCCCATCTTCATGACTCCTGTCAATGACGGCTAGCACCAACAAACGGTCCTTCACAATATCCCTGAAGGATTTTGGTCTAGCCTTGTTAGGAGGCAAAACCTTGTGAGGAGTTTCCTTCTCCGCCTGCATTTTGGGCCGTTTTGTGTCCACGAACTCCAACTCATCCTGGGACCGCTGTCTTTTTGACACATGGTCCCTCTCTGAGTTTTCGACCGTTTTCTTGGCCCATCTCACGGATTGCTTTTGTTCAGCCGTAAGCTGCCCCTCAGGGGTTGCAGCCCACCTGTCCAAAACTCTAAACGCCGCGCGTCTATCTCTATAGCGCTGCTTCGATTGGTTGACGTTAGTCGAACCTCCCTCAGCAGCCCTTAACTTACCCTGAGTTCCGCTCGTCCCTGGCTTAAAAGCCTTGAACTTGCTTCCCCCTGGTGTCTTTGAGGGAGCCCCACCTTTACGGTTTGAGCTCTCACTTTTTGTTTCCGGCCTTTGGAGAGTGCCGGTCTCGGTTTTTTCCGGCCTTTGGAGAGTGCCGGTCTCGGTTTTGATAAAGTTAACCGATTAATTAAAGAACACAAAGAAGCTTGCACTGAAAATTATTTGAAAGGATTAGGTCCTGAAGCTGACAAAAATAATTCTCTTTGGAAAGCAACTAAAAGATACAAGAGGCCAATAAACCAAGTGCCACCTATAAGGAACCAAAACGGAGAGTGGGTGCGACGTAATGAAGAAAAAGCAGAACTGTTTGCGCAACATCTGGCATCAGTATTTCAACCGCACGACATACAATCTACGATTGATCCTAAACCAGTCTATAGATCTCCATTAAATATCAAAAGTATCACCCCACTAGAAATTGCACAAGAAATAGATATGAATTTGAATCCCAAAAAGTCACCTGGAATTGATGAAATTTCTCCAAGGTTGTTTAAGGAGTTATCAAAGAGAGGAGTTATTATGTTAACATATATATATAATGCTTGCTTTCGACTTACATATGTGCCTGAGTGTTTCAAGGTTGCACAAATTATCATGATAAAAAAACCAGACAAACCAGCAGAGCAAATTGCATCATACAGGCCGATCTCTTTGTTACCAACTATTTCAAAATTGTTTGAGAAGTTGTTATTGAAACGAGTAAACCCAATGATCATTATACCTGACTTCCAGTTTGGATTCAGAAATAAACATTCGACAATTGATCAAGTTCATCGCGTGACTGCAAAGATTGAACAAGCACTTGAAGAGAAGAAATATTGTCCTGCCGTATTCCTAGATGTTTCACAGGCTTTCGATAGAGTGTGGCATGAGGATCTTATCTACAAGATAAGTAAAATAATGCCACAAAATTACTGCCAATTGCTCGAGTCGTATCTTTCCAAACGAAAATTTAGAGTATTTCATGAAGAAACGTACTCCAATTTTTACCCAGCCATAGCAGGGGTGCCCCAGGGTAGCGTATTGGGGCCCATCTTATATCAAATTTACACTTCCGATATACCGAAAACGGAAAGAACCTTCATTGGAACTTTTGCTGATGATACAGCAGTTTTGGCATCAAGTGAATCACTGAATCAAGCAGTTGAATACTTACAACAAGCACTCGATAAAATCAGCCAATGGACCAGGGATTGGAAAATAAAGCTTAACGAGCTAAAATCAGTACAGGTTACATACACGTTGCGGCACAAAAATAGCAACCTCCATACATTTCTGAACGGGATACAAATACCCCAAGCTGAATCTGCTAAATATCTCGGATTGCATCTTGATTCAAGACTGAACTGGAAATACCACGTTAAACAAAAAGCAGAGCAAATTAAAATAAAACAACGCGAGATGTACTGGCTGATAGGAAGACATTCTAAGCTAAGCCTGTACTGTAAACGCGTCATCTACGAATCGATAATTAAACCAATTTGGACGTATGGCATCCAACTCTGGGGATGCACTAAACAATCAAATCGTTTAATTATTCAACGCAGCCAAAACAAATTTCTACGGGCAATAACAAATGCTTACCGCTACGTTACCAACGAGGAATTGCACAACGACCTTAATGTTAAATGGATTGATGAAGTGGTCCAGGAATTTGCCATCCAACATGAAAGAAGATTACTGCAACATACTAACAGTGAAGCAATACAACTTCTTGACATAACACAAGAACTGAGACGCCTTAAAAGAATTAAACCGCATGAGCTAGTCATCTAATAAATAAAGTTTCATTATTGGGAGCAGAATATTGATTTCTTGTAAACCCACACTCGCTTCACTTATTTGTTTCAAATAAGTGCGTTATTATCATTAGTAATAAATTATCATGTGATAAGATTGTACTACTAAATAAATAAAAAAAAAAAAAAAAAAAATTCCTTATCCATATCACCAATTACCACTTTCGAATAAGCATAATATTCAATATCGGGCTCAAACTCGAATGCTAGGAATGAATTAGATGTAAATGATCGATGGATCTGTTGACATTGTTGTTCGTTCAGTTCGTGCATCTGCTGATTCAAATCAACGCAATCGCGCCATTTGGTCTTCTGTTCTTTGGGCTCTTGCGGTTCGCTTGAGGGCTGTTCCACGTGTTTGATGGCCTAAAGAAACGTTTAGCTGGCATTGTACAAATTATATAACTTTGTAATGAAAACAATTAGGGACTTCAATTTTTATCTGAAAACATGTGTAATGTCATGATAGTGTATTGCGCTTTGGCCAGGCAATAGTAAGGATGTGATCTCCGGCGATTTTGGATTACTTGTGAAGGTGATAAATTAACACGGCCGTCCATATTCTCGCACGTTAGTCAAGGCATCTTGTATATATTCTTGCATATGACGTGGACTGTCTATGAACGATGATGGTAGAATGACAGAATTACCAATTTGGACGGCATCGGCGTTGTTGACAATAGCGTCTCGCAGGTGAATGTACTCTTCCGCACGTAGCGTTTGTTAATTAAATCGCAAGTATCGTAGCCGTTCGCTCTCTATCTTCACATACATGTCGACCATGAATTGTTGACAAAGCTCACGGCATCGTAGAATAACGTTGTTCTGACTCCTTATCACGTCTGAGCATCAACCAATACGCATAATAATCCTTCGAACTAACATTCTTGATTATTTCAGTACCTGCTACAGAATCTCGTTGTTTAATATATGATGCATCAATTTGGTGTCACATATGATGTCATCAATTTGGTCTGGCTGTATTCTTTCGACTAACCAAATAAGAATGTGCGCATGCGGTAAGCCTCTTTTTTGCCATTCAATCGAATACATCCAACATCGAGTATCCCCAAAGACACGATGCTTAACAATATAGTGCATGAGCGGTTGGATTTTTTGCCTGAATACACGTGCGGTGATATCGTGGCGGTCACTTGATGTTTGTCCAGGAAGCAGCAGTTGAACAATTTCTTTCCACTTAGGATTGCACGTGAAGGTGATGAACAGGTCTGGACGGCCGTAATGACGTACATATGTCATTACATTTTGAGTATAATCATGCATATGACGTGGACTGCCAACGAACGTCGCCGGTAAAATGGTCAACCGACCAAAATCAGATGCATTTCCTTCGGTGCTAATTGCATCGCGTAAATGAATGTACTGCTCCGTACGTAATTTGGTTTGATTTAAATTGATAGAAAGGAGGCGCTCCGCTTCTATTTTGGCATACATATCGACGCAAAATTGCTGAAACAATCGGCGAAATCGAAGCAAATAGTTTTCAACATTTTGGCGAATCATTAAACGATATGCGTAAAAATTCATTGCACTGACATTCTTGGTAGTTTCCTCACCTAAAATGATATCAGTGACAGTAGTGTCATATTGAAATGAAAATTATTATGAAATCTATTCTCACCGGTTGATGGATTTATCATCTTGATGTTGATATAATATCCATCGTCTCCTTGCCAAAACATCAGTGGGTATTGCAATGCATCGTATGAACGATGTGTTTCGGATATTCGTTGCAATTGCCCCGAGTCCCGACGTGCGAGCACAATATCGCGTGATTCCTGGTTTTCGCCAACAATCACAACTGCAACCTCATCTATTGTTGGAGCGTTGAATTGGCATTCATGTGTTCCAGCAGGTCGTTTATCCGCCCTGATCACGACTTTATAGTCATCAGTTGGCATGCGATCCAACGCAGTTTTGAATAACTGGACCAATGCATGATGTTCATGAAGCAGCTGCTGCAAATCGAAAAGAATTCCTCTTCTCATTGCCATGTTCAAAGTAAATTTGAAGGAATTTATGTTGTGCGTCTTCAATTGGTAGCAATGATACAATTCGATGGTGAATTTGGCCTTGAATCCTTAGAGTCAATGACGAAATTAGATTAAATATTTTTTGTTCATCAAAAGAAAGTGATCGGTTAATTTATTACCTTGAATGTTGGATTGAATCTGCGTTCATAAATAATATCTGCTCCAAATGAAGTCATTTGAAAGCAACCGTTGTATTTCTGAGCGTTCGACAGAAAATGACGTGATTCTGGTGTTTCACCAGTAAGCAAAGAACGCAATGGCTCTGTTGGCAAGGGCAATGGTGGTAATTTAACCTTTCCACTGAGACAGCACAATCCAGGTGTTTCTCCAACGAACTTCAATGCACGGCAATGGTTGCACATAACCTCCATTGGGTGAATTTGAACGGAAGGATGCGAGCTGTAGTCAATTCTGCAATCGTAATGAAACGCTACTCGATGCAAATCAACATTTGAAGCACTACTTCTTATACGTTGATTTAGATTATTACGTTGTTGAGTTGTCTCATTTGCCCGACGATTTCTCATTGTCAACTGCTCCGTTTCATTTCGCGCCTGTCTTTCTTCTTGAGTTTGTGATGCACGAAGTCGGGCCATACTAACACGGCGCTGTTCTCGTGCGATTTGTTGTTCATCCACCGTCAATTGATAGGCAATATTCCAAACTCTATTTGCATTCCGCGTGCGATGCGAAAGATTTGATCTTCTGAATCTTGGCATTGTTAATTACACTGATAAACGAACACACAAAATATCAAATGTCATAAACTCACAAAATAAACATCTTTCTGGGCAACTTACCGTTTTAAAATAGAATTTTACACCAAAATGATCAATCAGAAAGAAATGAAATGAATTTTCAAAGTATTCCACCTAAAAATTAATTGCACAATCCTTAATGAACGTTTGGGTTGATTATCGATGAGCACGCAATACCATTTACAATGTGCATTTCATTAAACTAAACTCACCTCTATGAAATCACCTTTCGCTGGGAATTTTCACAGTAAATTGTTTCAAAATAATGTATTAAAGCAAATTTAATTTAAATAAATAACGAAAGCTGATAAAAGCTGAAGAAAATTCCAATATTTATGTTACTGAAACTCCAGTCACATATGTCATTGCATCTGCCAAGTGTGCATACAATGCCATCTACTGGCAATATAGCATTAACAATCATGTTTTTTTATGGGTTCTTGAGTTAAGATAGCGTTGTAAAAAAAAATGTATGTGAAAATGAATTTTCTTCATAAATTTTTTTTTTGTGAAATTTTCCAAAATTTTCTTGTGTATTCTTCTTATTGAGCCGGAGACCTGTCCGAATTGGTGTTAATCACCGAAATCGGTCCAGGCGTTCTCGAGTTATAAGAGTAATAACTAACATCACTTTCTTTTATATATATAGATTGTTCAAAATGTTGGTAAAATTCACAATTTAACCCCACGCAATATCAAAATGCACTTTCAAATTTAAAATTTGGTACGAAATAACGATAAATAGTCAAGTTTAACAAATCTTGTCTGTTTGACCGTTATTTCGAACGAAATAATAAATTTTAACGTACCTTTTTAAGTTGCGTGGGGTAAAATGGTTAATTTTACTCAAATTTTGAATAATTGAAATATACAAAAATAGAGTTGTGGTGATAAAATACACGCTTTGGTAGTAATTTTTGCTAATTTATATATTTTCTGTATTTTTTATTCATTATTGAATAAAAATTTGAACATCATTCATAATTGAACGTCACTTTGAACAAATAATACCAAAATTCTACCAAAGGTAATTTTATCGCCACAACTCAATTGTTTCATATTTAAATGGTTCAAAATGTCGGTCAAAAGGAGAATTTTACCCCGAATGACATTAAATTGCACTTGAAATATCAATATTTGGTTCAAAATAACGGTAAAAACGACAAGTGTTTTGACCAAAATTAACCAAAATCTTAACAAAATAATGAGTAAATGGAGAATTTGACCCCAAATGAAATAAAATTGCACCTTAATTGTCTGTTTACCCGTTATTTTGAACAAAATATTAAATTTTTATGTGCATTTTTATGTTGCGCGGAGTTGAATGGTCCATTTAACCCACATTTTGGACTATTGAAATATAAAAAAATTGAGTTGTGGTGATAAAACACACGCTTTGGTAGTAATTATTGCTTATTATATATTTTTTGTGTTTTTATTCATTATTTGTCCATTTTAACGTCATTTTGAACAATTAATACCAAAATTCTACAGAAGTGTGTTTTATCACCACAACTCAATTGTTTCATATTGAAATTGTTCAAATGTCGGTTAAATGAAGAATTTCACCCCAAATGACATTAAATTGCACTTAAAAATTAAATATTTGGTTCAAAATAACTAAAAAAAATAATGATAAGCAAAAATTACTACCAAAGCGTGTGTTTTGTTATCATGATTCAATTTTTCTATATTTAAATTGTTTGAAATGTGGGATAAATGCACAATTTTGCCCCACGAAATATAAAAATGCACTTTAAAATAAAAATTATGGTACGACATAACGATCAATATACAAGTTACCACAAAACTGGTCTGTTTTACCGTTATTTCGAACAAAATTTTAAATTTTAACCTGCATTTTTATGTTGCGTGGGGTTATATTGTCCATCTCATTCAAATTTTGAACAATTGTAATATACAAAAATAGAGTTGTGGTGAAAAATCACACGCTTTGGTAATAATTTTTGCTAATTTATTAGTTTTTTGTATTTTTTATTCATTATCGAATAAAACTTTGAACGTCATTCATATTCGATTGTCATTTTGAACAATGAATACTCAAATTCTACCAAAATTAATTTTATCACCACAACTCAATTTTTTTATATTTAAATTGTTCAAAAAGTCAGTAAAATGGAGAATCTCACCCCAAATGACATAAAATTGCACTTAAAATTGAATATTTGGTGCAAAATAACGGTAAAAACGACAAGTTTTGTGTCAACTTGTCTATTCACCGTTATTTCGATTCAAATATTTAATTTTTAGTAGCATTTAATTTCATTTGGGCGAAAATTCTCCATTAACCCATTGTTTTGTTAAGATTTTGGTACATGTCTTTCAAACTGACGTTCGAATGGACAATTTAAGAACAAAAACCAAAAAAAAAATTAATTTGCAAAAATTACTACAAAAGCGTGTATTTTGTCACCTCAATTCAATTTTTTGATATTTAAATGGTTCAAAAAGTGGGTTTAATGCACAATTGAACCCTTTGCAATATGAAAATATACGTTAAAATTAAAAATTTGGTTCGAAATAACGGGTAATAGACAAGTTTAATCAAAGCTTGTCGGATTCACCGTTATTTTGAACGAAATATTAAATTTGTACGTGCATTTTTATGTTGCGCGGGGTTAAATGGTCCATTTTACCCACATTTTGGACAATTGAAATATAAAAAATTTGAGTTGTGGTGATAAAACACACGCTTTGGTAGTAGTTTTTGCTTATTTATATTTTTTTTGTGTTTTTATTCATTATTTGTCCATTTGAACGTCATTTTGAACAATTCATACCAAAATTCTACCGAAGTGTGTTTTATCACAACAACTCATTTGTTTCTTATTAAAATTGTTCAAAATGTCGGTTAAATGGAGAATTTCGACCCAAATGACATTAAATTGCACTTAAAAATTAAATATTTGGTTCAAAATAACTAAAAATACATATTTTTTAGCATCAATTACTACCAAAGCGTGTGTTTTGTCACCACAATTCAATCTTTTTATATTTAAATTGTTCAAAATGTGGGTAAAATGGAAATTAACCCCATGCAATATGAAAAGGCACGTAAACATTTAAAATTTGTTTCAAAATAACGGTAAGTAGACAAGTTTACACAAATTTTGTCTGTTTTACCGTTATTTTGAACAAAATATTAAATTTTGACGTGCATTTTTAAGATGCGCGGGGTTAATTGCCCATTTTACCAACATTTTGGACCATTGAAATATAAAAAAATTGAGTTCTGGTGATAAACATACGCTTTGGTAGTAATTTTTTCTCATTTATATTTTCTTTGTGTTTTTGTTCATTATTTGTCCATTTGAACGTCATTTTGAACTATTATTCTCAAAACTCTACTAAAGTGTGTTTTATCACCACAACTCAATTGTTTCATATGAAAATTGTTCAAAATGTCGGTGTCATGGAGAATTTCACCCCAAATGACATTAAATTGCCATTAAAAATGAAATATTCAGTACAAAATAACACAAAAAAAAACATTAATAAGCCAAAATTACTACCAAAGCGTGTGTTTTGTCACCACAATTCAATCTTTATATATTTCAATTGTTCAAAATGTGGGTAAAATGCACCATTTAACCCCACGCAATATAATATTGCACGTAAAAATGTAAAATTTGGTTCGAAATAACAGTAAATAGACAAGTTTACACAAAACTTGTCTGTTTAACCGTTATTTCGAACAAAATATTTAATTTTTACGTGTATTTTAAGAATGCGCGGGGTTGAATGGTCCATTTTACCGACGTTTTGGACAATTTAAACATAAAAAAATTGAGTTAAGGTGATAAAACACACGCTTTGGTAGTAATATTTGCTAATTTATATTGTTTCTGCTTTTATTCCTTATTTATCCATTGTAACAACCGAAGGTAAACTTTAGTTGTTACTGAAAAATTTTTTTTTTACTCACTCAGAGGTTTTGAGGCGGTCATCTTTGGCCGGCTTAGGCTCAGGGTTTGGGTGTGGGGTTTCTCGAAACATGAGTGGGTCTTGCTAGACCGCATGGAAGGAAACCGGGAAAGCAAAGGAATATGGGAGAGAAAATTAAAATTGGGGATACAAGCAGGCAATGATACATACCTTACCGTCATCCTTCTACACACCGACACTGTTACATTCTCACCGATAAAAGTTTAATTCATTCTGAACCTAAAATAAATTGCACTGATGAACGGAACAAACGAATCATAATTAGCGAGTTTTGTGAATGAAAATTAATAATTTTAAGAAATTATAAACTGCTTTTATTAGTATGCCATACCATATGACTTGAAAATTCAATATATATATATATACATAAGTGCATACAACGTTAATTCTAAACTTAATTAATTTAAATATAATAAAAAAAAAATTTGTATATGTATATATATCTATATAAATATCTGTTTAGATATACATATAAAATTAAGAAAGGGAAATATAAATTTAGAATAAATAAATAAATAAATATATAATAATTAATATAGTATAACAATAATTAAATAAACTAGAAAAACCTGAGCTCTTAATTTGAATGGTCGATGTATCCATTGCGGTCCGTGTATCCATTTGCCACGTTGATTTTGTTAGAAGCACATTTGTACTAGCCGGTGAAAATTTTTTTGTAGGTGAATTGTATTTATGATTTGGATCATTGATTTGTATCACTCTTGCAAAAGCACTCCGATTTTCGTGCAAGTTTAGATATAAGTCATGGGTTTTTTTTTATTTGTAAACTGAATATTTTAGTATTTATTTAATTTTTATTTTTAGATTTTTACGTTTTCAGGTTTAATATATTATATTAGGAAGGTTTATTTGTTTATTATTAACTTATTACACCCACAAAATCACTTAGTCTAATAATTTATTTTATAACTATAAAAATATTAATATAGATATTGAATTTTGAGGTTCATATTATTTTATCTATTTAGTCATTTACTATTTAATGACTTTTTACTTAAAAAACACAAAATATGTAAATGGTTTACATCACAAAACTTAAGCAAACCAACTTCCTTGACTCCCAAAACTGAACTCCCGCATCGGTGTAAAATTTTTCTTTTATAGCCATCTATCACCCGTTATCAATTATGTCATTCATTCTACTCTCGTTTGCAAATTTATTTTGATTTCATTTTGTTTTGGTTGCAAATTTTTAAATTTCGAGAAAAATCGAGAATTTGGAAAAATAGATTTTGTGTTTTTTTTTTCAGAGATTTCCAACTTAAGATTTTTTTTAAATTAATTGTAGCGATCACTCGTTACAAATCGTGGGGACGACCTGCCCCTGAGATGGGTCTTAGCCGGGCTTTTTGATAGATGGATTGATTTTTCTCTACTTTATCAAACAATTGGTATAGGTTTACCCGCATAATATAAGAATTTTGTTAATAATGATAGGTATACGCTTTATAGTTTAACATCTTTTAAATGATAAATTCCCATTGATTTTCCGTTACTGTCAGAAACCTCACAAGAAACATAACCTATTAGTTTGGAAACGATACCTTTAATAAACTTCGGAGCAAGTTTCGCAGCAAACTTTTCTGCAGCATTACTTTGTTTAAAGTTGCGTTCATACACAGGTTGCCCAATGGCTATCTTCGGAAGACGACTTCGCAAGTTATAATTAGATTGATTTTTGGTAAATGCTTTTTCTAAATTATTGGCCACTTCTTGATAAATGGAATGTAAAATTTCTGGTTTTGTTGTAACGTCAAGATAGTTACGTGTCAGCTGTTGAGTTTCCGTAAGGACTTTATAAATCGAACCATGTAAGATGGCATGTTGTCCAAAAACAACTAAATGGGGTGAAAATCCAGTAGAGTTATGTACCGAATTTCTTAGTGCATGAGTGATTGCCGGGAGACTTACATCCCATACTTTCTGATCGGTTTTGATATATGACCTTAATGCAGCTAACAGCGTACGATTTACTCGCTCGGAGGCATTTGCTTGGGGAGAGTACTTAGGCGTAAAAATGTGTCGTGTCCCATACTTAGCACATAAATTTTCCACGAGCTTTGATTCAAATTGGCGACCATTATCCGTCACTATCACTTCCGGGACCCCGAATACAAGAAACACATGAGTTTCAAGGAACTTTACTACTTCGATTGCAGTCGCCTGACGAACTGCTTGGGTCAACACAAACTTAGATAAATGATCCACCACGATCAGTATAGAGGTATTTCCATTTTAAGTTCTGGGATACGGACCCAGAAAATCTAAATATATCCGCTGCCAAGGCCTCGAAGTCATGGGCAGCATACCAAGAGGAGGTCGAATAGATTGGTTTACGGCTTTATTTTCTTTACATGCCTCACAAGAAGAAACAAACTTCCGAACATCACCAGTTAAAGAGGGCCAATAGAAATATCTTTTTAAAATCTCGCTTGTTTTCTTAATTCCTAGATGTCCTGATGAAGGTGGTAAATGTGCGGATTGAATTAAAATGGAACGAAGCGCTTCTGGTACTACCAGTTTCCAATAAGGAATGTCAGTTTGAGTATGCGTGGAAGAATAGGGTTTGATATTTATATAAACTTTCCCATTTACTGTTTGGGTGTTATTTTTCCCGATACTATTTTCTAACGCAAGAACCATAGTAATATACTCCTGAGAACTGAATTCGGGACCATCTAAATTAATATTTAATGGTTGATCAGACAAAGAAAACTCATCCATGTGAACCCTCGATAATGCATCAGGTACATTATTTTGAGATCCCTTCCGATACTCTATCTCAAAATTAAAGCCTTGTAGCTTTAAGCTCCAACGAGCCAAACGACCAGTAAGATCCTTTGTAGTCATTAACCAAGTCAGACTGGAATGATCTGTAATGACCGTAAATGCCATTCCCTCAACATATGCCCGATACTTTTGGATTGCCAGAACTACAGCCAAACACTCTAGTTCGATAACACTATAGTTCCTTTGTGTTGCTGTCAACTTATGCGACATATAAGCCAAAGGCTGATCGTGACCATCTAGATCCTTTTGGAAAAGCACTGCCCCTATCCCGGTAGAACTGGCATCACACTGCAAATAGAAATGCTTGCTAAAATCAGGAGTAGCAAGAACTGGGGTGCTACTTAAAGCCGCTTTCAATGAGTCAAATGCATCTTGTGAAGATTTCGTCCATCTGAATTTTTGATTTTTCTTTAGAAGATCAGTAAGCGGTCCTGATAGAGAAGAATAATTCCGGATGAAACGCCGATACCATCCCGTGACACCCAAAAATCTACGAAGCTGTCGAACGGTTTTAGGAACGGGAAACTCTGCAATGGCTTTCACTTTATCAGGGTTCGGTCTTAACCCACCCTCACCAATCACATGACCTAGGTACCCGATCTCTTTTAGTAGAAACTTACTTTTCTCAACATTAATTGTGAGGCCAGCTTTAGCTAGGCGTTCTGCAACCTCTGCGAGAAGGGAGAAATGTTCCTCGAAAGAAGATGTTGTTATCAAAAGGTCGTCAAGGTACACGAATACCCGATTATGCAATTGGTGGGGGGTTACCTTAGTCATTAATCTAGATAAAGTTTGAGGCGCATTGCAGAGCCCGAACGGCATAACCCTTAATTGATATAATGGGCGCCCCGGGACAGCAAACGCCGTTTTTTCTCTCGAAGCTGGATCCAACGGGATCTGCCAAAAGGCGTCCTTGAGATCCAAGCTCGAGATGTACTTCGTTTGATCCAACCGACTTAACAGGCCATCTATCAGTGGCAACGGATATGCATCCTTTTTGGTCACCGCATTCAATCGACGAGCATCTAAACACAATCGGATGCAACCATTTGCCTTTTTTACGACAGCCATCGGAGAGCTCCAAGCACTGTGGCTTTCTTCGATGACATCAAGTGATATCATCCGATCTAGTTCATCATAGATAAGTTTTTGAACAGCAGGTGAAACTGCATAAAATCTTTGTTTGATGGGCGCTGCCTCCCCAACGTCAATACTGTGGCTTATTAAAGGGGTTCTTCCCAGACCTTGTTTTTCAAAGCTGGGTAACCCTTCAAGAATGTTCTGAAGTTTACGCTGCTGATCGATAGTAAGATGATGTTGTTGACTGGAGGGATTTGGTTCAGGTGATGAATCTATAGACACTTCCTCAATCACTCTAGGCGCTAAACGGAACATTTCCCAGAAATCGCACCCTAAATACAAAGTTTGTTCGAGAGATGGTATAATAAATATTTTCATTGAGGCGGTGTTATCGTTAAAAGTAATTTCACTATTGACATATCCAAGGACTCGCTGCGCAGCACCAGAAGCAGTTTTAACAAACGAGGTAATTGGATGAAGTGTAAGACCATTCCATTCAATAAATTCAGTCGATGCCTTACCCAGAGCAGTGATTGAAGCACCACTATCCAACAATCCACGAATTTTTCGCCCTTTTATAGAAACAGTCGCATATGGACGATTATCTCTTACGGTTTGAGAGGAATCGGAAAATACTGATTCGGCGATCTTATTGTAAGTAATTTGTTTATCTTTAAAATATTTTATGGATCGTAGCCTATGTGAAGTACTTTTAACATATGGACTGGGGCTAATTATTTGTGATAAGCTTGAGTGTTCAAAACTTTTGAACTTGTCGTAGAGGTACTTATTCTTGGGTTGGGGCCTTGAATCACTTGTCGGAAACGAGGTGGCCCGGTAATGTTCATCTCCGGCATTAAGTTTCCCGTTTTCCGAGAACATCGAGGACAATGAGGCTTTCGAACATCAGGAGCCCCACAAGAATAGCAAAAAATTCGTGGTGGCACATCACAGTCCATCCAAAAATGACCAGAAACTCGGCAGTTCCAACAAATAATGGGCGGTGGGATGCTTGAGTGGTACTTTACGTTTGGAGGCTGATTGATAGCATTTATTGTATCCAAATCAAGTGGTTGACCTTGTAAGTGAGACTCAAAATTATTTGTGATACCCGGATCGGTTCGTGAAACCGGGCTAGCAACATTCTGATTATTTAATGTACTTAACCCATTATTTCCTGTTTGTGGGTTTGCCTCATTTGGAGAACGATAAAATTCATGTACGCTTGAGGTTTTATACCCCGAATACAATTCTGGAACATAACCGATACTTTTCCAGGCATCTTCGGTTGATATGCATATACTGACTAAATCCGCTACCGACGAAATAGTTTTGCCCGCTAAATGAACAATTAACCCTACTCTCATGTTTTTTCTTAATGTTTCCATTAACTCCAGTTCAGGTAGGGGAATTTTCATGGGCATCGCGAGAGTAAGAATGCTGTAGTAGAAATCAACAAATGAGTCTTTTGGTTTTTGTTTCCTGTGATCAATTAGTTTACGGATATCTACATCAGTTCTTCGATCTTGAAATCTGTGTAAAAAGGAACTACGTAGTTCATCCCACGTACAGCTCGGGCTGTTTCCAATAATAAGCCATAAATGTTCTTGCGCTAGACCATCCAGCAAAAAGGTAATATCGTTCAATAATTGAGATAGAGGTACATTGTGAGCTAACGCCAAATGTTCAAGTCTTAGAAAAAAATTCTCCACGGCTTTACCAGTAGAAGATCCGTCAAATCTAACTTTCCACTTATAAACGGGTGTAAAATTATTAGGTTTCACACCAGTAAGGAAACCACTAGGATGGGTTAAACGTGGAGTTTGACCTTGGTTTGTAAAATTTGTCCTATCTACTGGATTAATTACATTCGGACGAATTCCATGAGTTACCCCGGAAGGCACAAAATTATAATTTGGTAGTGGGTAGTGAGCGCCTAATTGCCCATGAGCCGGTAATGGGACATAATTAGCGTATGGTCCTATTGGATAGTAATTACGGGGTTCATATGTAAATTGGGTCGGTAAATTATTTTGCATAGGATGTTCATGGACTGGCTCGATACCAGGGTAAATAGGTAAATTGGATCGTTGATTATTTATATTATTCGATTTTGGGGTGGATGCATTTTCTTCAGTTTGATGTACATTTTGGCGAGAACCGAGGTTTGACTCAGCCACAAAGTCAGCAATGTTTATAGCACTTATCCCTGCTATGGAACTATTGATATTTTGTTTGTTTTGTTTATGATTTTCACACAGCGATATCAAATCTTGACAGTTTTTTATATACTAAAGACAAGAAGGTTGAACATCTTCAACGGAGGAAATACGTTGGAAACGACCTTGGATATGAGTAAGTCGAGATGCGATGACTTCCAATTCAGTATCATCATTTGACCTATTTTCGATTAAATCTAACAGCGTGACTTGCAGATATTGCAATTTAAATGAACATAGGGAAACTTCGGTATTTGGATACTTCACCGTTTCTTCGTGCGGTTTTCCTGGAATAAGCTCAGGGTTACCGGATTCTAAGCTAAATCGTGCATCTAAAGCTTGAAACTGATTTTTAATAGGACCTGATATTTGACGTACCTCACATTCGATACGAAATTCGTCGCTTTCCAAATTGCCCGATTTTATACTAAATGAAGACATGGTGAAGGAACTATATTATAATACAGGTATCAAAAATAAATATAACAAAATTAAATATAAATAATACCAAAACACAATCTGATATACTCGTTACTAAACCTAAAATGATTTCAAAAGTTGAGAAAGGTACAAAATATATCTTTAAAGTAATTTGATCAAAACAATTAGTTTTTCTCTCAAAAATTTTTAATGTGAAAATCCTCGAATTTTCCAATAACCAAAACAAAATGTTAGATGAATAATATATGATTTATAAAAAAATATAATCGAGAGAATGCAACATTAAATGAATGCAAAAATAAATATAACAAAATTAAATATAAATAATACCAAAACACAATCTGATATACTCGTTACTAAACCTAAAATGATTTCAAAAGTTGAGAAAGGTACAAAATATATCTTTAAAGTAATTTGATCAAAACAATTAGTTTTTCTCTCAAAAATTTTTAATGTGAAAATCCTCGAATTTTCCAATAACCAAAACAAAATGTTAGATGAATAATATATGATTTATATTAAAATATAATCGAGAGAATGCAACAGTCATCGGTATGCCGCAGAATATGACGATAAATGTACATTATAATAACATATAGTGCACTCGTATCATTGCCTGTGCCAGAAAAAATATTAACTAGGAATAAGGAAGGGAATAGCAAAAGTTATTTATATTAATTAATGAAATCTAACTTAAACAAACAAATAATTCAACATCATTGTAAGATGGATGTATTTGCGAGAAAGATCTTTATCAATTAATATGATGAAAAAAAATAATAAAAGTAACGAATCGAACATTAAAATCGACAAAAAAAATTTATTATTTTTGTGGAATCAATGCGAGCTACTTTAGTTTTAAACTGCACCGAGATTCAACATCCTCAAATGGAAACAAGGGCATCTCAAATATTTAATTAAATAAAGTTAATGATAATTTACGCTACAGATTGGGAAAAAAAATTAATGAGAAAAAAAAATGTTGTAGCCATTTAAAAGTTTGGGCGCCATCTGTAACAACCGAAGGTAAACTTTAGTTGTTACCGAAAATTTTTACTCACTCAGAGGTTTCGAGGCGGTCATCTTTGGCCGGCTAAGGCTCAGGGTTGGGCGTGGGGTTTCTCGAAACATGAGTGTGTCTTGCTAGACCGCATGGAAGGAAACCGGAGAAGCAAAGGAATATGGGAGAGAAAATTAAAATTGGGGATACAAGCAGGCAATGATACTTACCTTACCGTCATCCTACTACACACCGACACTGTTACATTCTCACCGATAAAAGTTTAATTCATTCTGAACCTATAAAAAAATTGCACTGATGAACGGAACAAACGAATCATAATTAGCGAGTTTTGTGAATGAAAATTAATAATTTTAAGAAATTATAAACTGCTTTTATTAGTATGCCATACCATATGACTTGAAAATTCAATATATATATATACATAAGTGCATACAACGTTAATTCTAAACTAAATTAATTTAAATATAATGAAAAAAAAATTTGTATATGTATATATATCTATATAAATATCTGTTTAGATATACATATAAAATTAAGAAAGGGAAATATAAATTTAGAATAAATAAATAAATAAATATATAATAATTAATATAGTATAACAATAATTAAATAAACTAGAAAAACCTGAGCTCTTAATTTGAATGGTCGATGTATCCATTGCGGTCCGTGTATCCATTTCCCACGTTGATTTTGTTAGAAGCACATTTGTACTAGCCGGTGAAAATTTTTTTGTAGGTGAATTGTATTTATGATTTGGATCATTGATTTGTATCACTCTTGCAAAAGCACTCCGATTTTCGTGCAAGTTTAGATATAAGTCATGGGTTTTTTTTTATTTGTAAACTGAATATTTTAGTATTTATTTAATTTTTATTTTTAGATTTTTATGTTTTCAGGTTTAATATATTATATTAGGAAGGTTTATTTGTTTATTATTAACTTATTACACCCACAAAATCACTTAGTCTAATAATTTATTTTATAACTATAAAAATATTAATATAGATATTGAATTTTGAGGTCCATATTATTTTATCTATTTAGTCATTTACTATTTAATGACTTTTTACTTAAAAAACACAAAATATGTAAATGGTTTACATCACAAAACTTAAGCAAACCAACTTCCTTGACTCCCAAAACTGAACTCCCACATCGGTGTAAAATTTTTCTTTTATAGCCATCTATCACCCGTTATCAATTATGTCATTCATTCCACTCTCGTTTGCAAATTTATTTTTATTTCATTTTGTTTTGGTTGCAAATTTTTAAATTTCGAGAAAAATCGAGAATTTGGAAAAATAGATTTTGTGTTTTTTTTTCAGAGATTTCCAACTTAAGATTTTTTTTCAATTAATTGTAGCGATCACTCGTAACACCATTTGAACGTCATTTTTAACAATTCATACCAAAATT
This sequence comes from Tipula lateralis, assembly GCA_963932295.1. Lineage (NCBI taxonomy): Eukaryota > Metazoa > Arthropoda > Insecta > Diptera > Tipulidae > Tipula > Tipula lateralis. The sequence continues at coordinate 20,749 of CAWVQQ010000393.1, read as the reverse complement.
CTACCAAAGTGTGTTTTATCACAACAACTCAATTGTTTCATATTGAAACTGTTCAAAATGTCGTTTAAATGGAGAATTTTAACCCAAATGACATTAAATTGCACTTAAAAATGAAATATTTGGATCAAAATAACACAAAAAAGATATTAATAAGCAAAAATTACTACCATAGCGTGTGTTTTGTCACCAGAATTCAATTTTTTTTATATTTAAATCGTTAAAATAATGGGTAATATGCAAATTTAATCTCTCCGCAATACAAAAATTTCAAATTTGGTTCGAAATAACGGTAAATAGAAAAGATACCACAAAACTTTTCTATTTTATCGTTATTTCGAATAAGATATTAAATTTTTACGTGCATTTTTATGTTCCGCGGGGTTTATTGGTCCATTTTACCCACATTTTGGACAAATGAAATATTAAAAAATTGAGTTCTGGTGATAAAAATAACGCTTTGATAGTAATTTTTTCTAATTTATATTTTATTTCTGTTTTTATTTATTATTTGTCCATTTGAACTTCAATTTGAACAATTAATACTAAAACAGTTCCAACATGTGTTTTATCACCACAACTCAATTGTTTCATATTGAAATGGTTCAATATGTCAGTTTAATGGAGAATTTTACCCCAAATGACATTAAATTGCACTTAAAAATTAAATATTTGGAACAAAATAACACAAAAATTATATACGTATACGCAAAAATTACTACCAAAGCGTGTGCTTTGTCACCACAATTCAATTTTTTTATATTAATATTGTTCAAAATTTGAGTTAAATGAACAATTAAACTCCATGCAATATAAAAAGCACGTAAAAATTAAAAATTTTGGTTCAAAATAACGGTAAATAGACAAGTTTACACAAAACTTGTCGGTTTAACCGTTATTTTGAACAACATATTTAATTTTTGTGGTAATAAAACACACGCTTTGGTAGTAATTTTTGCTAATTTATATTTTGTTTGTATTTTTATTCAAAATTTGTCCATTTTAACGTCATTTTGAACAAGAAATGCCAAAATTCTACCTAAGTTAATTTAATCACCACAACTCAATTGTTTCATAATTTAATTGTTCAAAATGTCGGTTAAATGGAGAATTTTACCCCAAATGACATTAAATTGCACAAATAAATTAAATATTTGATTCAAAATAACACACAAAAAAAATATCAATTAGCAAAAACTTTTACCAAAGCGTGTATTTTGTCACTACAATTCAATTTTTTTAAATATTTAAATTGTTCAAAATATGGGTAAAATGCACAATTTAAATGCCTCACTCAAAATAAAAATGCACGTTAAAATAAAAAATTTGGTTCGAAATAACGGTAAATAGACAAGTTGACACTTAACTTGTCGGTTTTACCGTTATTTCGAACAAAATATTCAATTTGTACGTGCATTTTTATGTTGCGCGGGGTTAAATGGTCAATTTTACCCACATTTTGGACAACTGAAATATATAAAAAGTGAGTTGTGGTGATAAAACTCACGCTTTGGTAGTAATTTTTGCAATTTTTTTCTGTTTTATTCATTGTTTGTCCATTTGAACGTCATTTTGAACAATCAATACAATAATTCTACAGAAGTGTGATTTATCACCACAATTCAATTGTTTATATTGAAATTGTTCAAAATATCGGTTAAATGGAGAATTTCAGCCCAAATTAAATTTAATTGCACTTAAAAATAAAATATTTGGTTAAAAACAACACAAAAACAAATATTGAAAAACAAAAATTACTACTAAAGCGTGTGTTTTTTCACCTCAAATCAATTTTTTGATATAAAAATTGTTCAATTTGTGGGTCAAAGTCTTAATTTAACCCCACGTAATATAAAAATGCGCTTTAAAATATAAAATTTGGCACGAAATATCGGTAAATAGTCAAGTTTCACAAAACTTGTCTGTTTTACCGTGATTTCGAAATAAATTAGAATTTTTTACGTGCATTTTCACGTTGCGCGGGCTTAAATGGTTTATTTTACGCACATTGTAGACAACAGAAAAACATAAAATTTGAGTTGTTTTGATTAAACACACGCTGTCGTAGTAATTTTTGTTAATTTATATTTTTTTGTGTTTTTGTTCTTTATTTGTCCATTTGAACGTTCTTTTGATCAATTAATACCAAAATTCTACCAAAGTGTGTTTTATCACCACAACTCAATTGTTTCATATTGAGATTGTTCAAAATGTTGGTAAAATGGAGAATTTTACCTCAAATGACATTTAATTGCACTTAAAAATGAAATATTTGGATCAAAATAACACAAAAAAGATAATAATAAGCATAAATTACTACCATAGCGTGTGTTTTGTCACCAGAATTCTATTTTTTTATATTTAAATTGTTAAAATAATGGGTAAAATGCAAATTTAATCGCTCCGCAATACAAAAATAACCGTTAAATTGACAAGTTTTGTCTCAACTTCTCTATTTTCCGTATTTCGATTAGAATATTAAATTTTTAGGTGCAATTAAATGTCATTTCGGGTGTAATTCTCCACTTACCCATTACTTTGTTAAAGTTTTGGTACATGTCATTCTAAATGACTGGAACGTCAAAAAGTCAACAAAAACACAAGACAAAAAATCAACAAAAACACAAAAAAAATATTAATTAATAAAAATTACTACTAAATCAAGGTTTTGTCACCACAACTCAATTTATTGATATTTAAATTATTCAAAATGTGGGTAAAATGCACAATTAAAACCCGCGCAATATAAAACTGAACGTAAAAATTTAAAATTTGGTTCAAAATAACTGTTAATAGACAAGTTAACACAAAACTTGTCGGTTTGACCGTTATTTGGAACAAAATATTAAATTTTTACGTGCATTTTTATGTTGCGTGGGTTATATTGTCCATTCTACCCGAATTCTGTACAAATGAAATATACAAAAATAGAGTTGTGGTGATAAAACCACGCTTTGTTTTTGTTTTTTATAAATTTTTTGTATTTTTTCTGCATTATTTGTCCATTTGAACGTCATTTTGAACAATTAATACCAAAATTCTACCAAAGTGTGTTTCATCACCACATCTCAATTGTTTCATATCGAAATTGTTCGAAATGTCAGTTGAATAGAGAATTTCACCCCAAATGACATTAAATGGCACTTAAAAAAGAAATATTTGCTTCAACATAACACAAAAAAAAAATATTAATTAGCAAAAATTACTACCAAATCGTGTGTTTTGTCACCACAATTCAATCTTTTTATATTGAAATCGTTCAAAATGTGGGTTAAATGTTCAATTAACCCCACGCAATATGCAAAAGCACTAATTTAAAATTTAAAATTTGTTTCGAAATAACGGTAAATAGACAATTTAACACAAATTTGGTCCTTTTTGCCGTTATTTCGAACAAAATATTAAATTTTGACGTATCTTTTTATGTTGCGCGTGGTTAATGGCCCATTTTACCCTTATTTTGGACAATTGAAATATACCAAAATAGAGTTGTGGTGAAAAAACACATGCTTTGGTAGTAATTTTGGCTAATGATATTTTTTTTGTGTTCTTATTCATTATTTGTCCATTTGAACGTCAGTTTAAACAATTTATACCAAAATTCTACCAAAGTTAATCTTATCACCACAACTCACTTGTTTCATATTGAACTTGTTCAAAATGTCGGTAAAATGGAGAATTTCTCCCTAAATGACATTAAATTGTACTTAAAAATTAAATATTTGGTTCAAAAAAATCGTTAAAACGACAAGTTTTGATTGTTGAAATTCATATTAAGAATTTTTCTAATGTGTGACTTATTCCACTTTTAAATTCAAGCAAATAAAAATTTGATATTTTAAGTTCAAAAATATTCCTTATAGTGGATTTTTATTTTTTATATTATAAATATATTTCGGCAATCAAGTTGCCATCTTCAGTATTTATCATGAACTCATACTGAATACTGAAGTATTTAACTCATGATTAATACTGAAGATGGCATTTTGATTGCCGAAATATATTTATAATATAAAAAATAAAAATCCACTATAAGGAATATTTTTGAACTTAAAATATCAAATTGTTATATGATTGACAAGTTTTGTGTCAACTTCTCTATTAAACGTTTTTTCTATTAGAATATTTAATTTAATGGTGAAATTTTATGTCATTTGGGGTGAAATTCTCCATTTAACCATTACTTTGTTAAGATTTTGGTACATGCCGTTCAAAATGACGTTCAAATGGACAAATAATGAACAAAAACACACAAAAAAATAATAATTTGCAAAAATTCCTACTAAAGCGTGGGTTTTGTCACCTCAACTCAATTTTTTTGATATTTAAATTGTTCAAAATGTGGGTAAAATGCACAATTTAACCCCACGCAATATTTAACCCCGGTTCGAAATAACGGTAAATAGACAAGTTTACACAAAACTTGTCCGTTTTACCGTTATTTCGAACTAAATATAAAATGTTTACCTGTAATTGTATGTTTCTCGCAGTTGAATGGTCCATTTTACCCACATTTTGGACAATTGAAATAAAAAAAAATTGAGTTAAGGTGATAAAACATACGCTTTGGTTGAAGCTTTGGCTAATTATATCTTTTTTGTATTTTTATTTATTATTTGTCCATTTGAACGTCATTTTGAACAAATCATACCAAAGTTCTACCAAAGTTAATTTTATCACCACAACTCAATTGTTTCATATTGAAATTGTTCAAAATGTCGGTTAAATGGAGAATTTTACCCAAAATGTCATTAAATTACACTTAAAAATTAAGTATTTGGTTTAAAATAACCGTTAAAACGACAAGTTTAATGTCAAATTCTCTATTTACCGTTATATCGATTAGAAAATTTAATTTTTTGGTGCAATATTATGTCATTTTGGGTGAAATTCTCCTTTTAACCATTCCTTTGTTAAGATTTTGGTAAATGTCGTTCTAAAGGACGTTCCAATAGACAAATAATGATCAAAAACACAAAAAAAATAGAAATTAGTAAAAATTACTACTAAAGCGTGTGTTTTGTCACCACAACCCAATTTTTTGATATTAAAATTGTTCAAAATGTAAGAAAAATGGTTAATTTGACCTCATCCAATATAAAAATGTACGTTAAAATTTAAAATTTGGTTCGAAATAACGGTAAATACACAAGGTTTCACAACACTTGTCTGTTTTACCGTTATTTCGAACATAATATTAAATTTTTACGTGCATTTTATGATGCGCGGGGTTCAATGGTCCATTTTACCCACATTTGGAACAATTGAAATATAAAAAAATTGAGTTGTGATGATAAAACATACGCTTTTGCAGTAATTATTGCTTATTTATATTTTTCTTTGGTTTTATCCCTTATTTGTCCATTTGAACGTCATTTTGAACAATTAATACCAAAATTCTACCAAAGTGTGTTTAATCACCACAAATCAATTGTTTCATATCAAAATTGTTCAAAATGTCGGTTTTAGTGATGTTCTTAATTGATCTAACCTAATCTTTTTAACCTAATCCTTAAAATGATCGAGAGTTAAAACTGGTTAGCAAAAAAAGATCAGGTTAAAAAGACCGATTTGGTGAACGAATTGATCATTTCAATCTGGTTAATGACATTCGTTTCGTTCACACTCTACTCATTCTAGTTTTTATTTTATTCTTACATTCTCTTCTCGTTCATTTGGTTTTTTTTGTTGAATAAAATGAACGAGTAAGAACAGTATCGAAATAAATAAATACATTCATCGTAATAGGAATATAAACATGAAAAGGTGATGAAAAAAGAAAAAACCATTGAGATTACAAATATCGGGAAATACTAAAATGAAATATATAATGTTGCACGATATACAAATTATTTTTGACAATTTGACATATTATGTAAACAAACATAATGATCGTTATTTTGTATTTATTTTGATTAAATATTTCTGTGTATTCTAAAATATTATGTTCACCATAAAAATAAAAACCGAAAATAAACATACTTGCGATAAGACGTCTTCGTGACAACAGGTAATATTATATCCATAATTATTGATACAAACATCCATACTTATTGATTTTTTAGTTCACAGTTCATTGAGTGTCTCATATAAATAAGAATGGTTGGACTTTTACAACAATCCATGTAAATAGATTTCCTTTAAGTTAATCTAGGATTAACGTAACACGATAATGATAATCTATTTATTTTCATGTGTAGCGAAATCATCTACTAGGTGCATACAACTTTTATTAATGTAAGCATGTATCTAGTTTAGGAACCAATTATTATTTTAACAAGTTTCTGTTATTAAGCTCTTCTGAAACGAGAAAAAGATGCCCTCGTTAATCTGAGACGGTTGATTTAATGGAGTAAAGTAAATATTCATTTAATCGAGTACCTCCATCAGAATTTGAAAATGTGGATGTCTCAGGTGACTAAATCATTACATTATATGTAAACATATAAGTTAATACGTAGGTAAAAATCCAATTAAGGAATTATCCTGAATGATTACACCAAAAATCACAATAAGTTATTATTTATTTGTTTATGTAACTATACGACAAAAGAAAAATTGCAGACACAACACAATTGTTATTACTTAAAGGAATGCCACCAATTCAAAGGTATGTATTTGAACTTCCATTTTAAAAACTTGTACTAATATAATTACGTGTATTTACAGAATTAAACATTATTGTCAATTAATAATATTAACAACATAAGTTTTGACAACAGGAGCTAAATATTTTGCAAAACAATAAACAACATTTTAAAAACGCATCGCATGTTGAGTTAAAATTCAAGTTTTGTAAATGAAATATGGTTGAATTCAATTAATAATACTTGGCTGAATCTTCAAAAACTAAATGATTGCCTTAGTCTGGTGCTCAATTGAAGTTGTTTTATCACGCGTGTAGTTGATTTTGCGATAAACAAACAATATGATGATCAAATCAGATATCAAGTGCTATTTAACTCATTCATCTATACGATCCTAGTCCAATATGTGTGCCAAGAACTATTCAAAATGTGGCCGATTTTCTTTTATGATTACTGCATTAAAATTTTGATAAAATGGTTTAATCAAATTGATACAGTCCATGTTAATTGTTGAAGTACATCACTTTCAGTAACTAAATTGATCAATTTCATGCTCGAAAAATGTAAAAAGATATTATGTATGGTATGTCTGTGTAAGTTAAATAAAAATAGTTTATTCTATAAAATGAATTATGTCTTGTTTAATTTAAATTTGATGAAAAAGATTTCAGCTTAAATATTTTTGGTAGTACCTTCTGTAAGTAATTATAATTTATATCAAAATCAAAAATTAGATGTTTTTTTTTTCATATGAATGGCCTATTGGGAATAATAAATACTATGATTAATCTTAGTGATAGATTTTAAATCTATTAATATAATCTTGTTGAATGTATATACGAACATAAATTAATTATAATTCGATACCAGAGTTTAACTAATTGCATAAATTTAACTCTTTAACTTAAATGGTCTTAAATGTCTTAAAAATTGAGCTAATATATTCTTATTAGAATTATTTATTTGTGTTATAGTTTTCACCGGCCTGATATGCATTATCGATAGTAAAATAGGTACCTAACAATTAAAAAAAAGTTCTGTTGAATTGTTATTAATACGACGTAGTTACATTTATGTGGTAGCCATTTTCGTTAAACTATTTTTTTTTTGTGATTTTTCAAATTTAAATTTTTTCTGTTAATAAGTTTTGATTTTTGTTATTATAATTGGATTGTGTTTTTTATCTGTGATTTTGAACGATTTTTGTGATATTAATATTGAACGTTTTTACTGTGATCAAGAGACGAATTTAATTTTTGAACGATATTTTAGTGTAATTTAATTTTAGTGTTTTTTAGTTTTTATTAACTTAATTAGTGTTTGAATTTAGATTATTTGGAATAGATTATTTAGATATATAATTTAGTTTAAAGTAGAATTTATTTAGTGTTAAATTTTAGATTTTTATATAGTAATTTTTATAAATATTTTAAAAAATGGCTACATCACGGAAACGAAGCGATATTTGGCTTCATTTTTCTCCGATTAATTCAACTGAAGCTAAATGTGACTTGTGCAAAACAGTTTTATCATACAAAGGAGGTGGTATTTCGAATTTAAAAAGGCATATTAATAAAAAAACATCCCACGGTAATGTCTGGCACAGCAAAATCAACACGACTCTATAGTTGTGCCGTTAATACGATAGATGAAGATGAGATAGCCCCGAACTCAGCATCAGCGATAAATTTCGCTCTAAATGAACCTTGCTCTTCCAGTTCAAACCTTCGGCAATCAATTCCTGAAATAAATGTGACTGAATCAATTCAGGAAATTATACCTCCCATGCAACGGTCTACCTCTTCACGGCTAAATCAACCAACTCTCTCCAGTTTTATATTAAAACCCGCATCAGTAAATAAACAGAAGAGAATTAATAACGTTCTATTAAAATTTATAGTGCAAGATTTACAGCCATTCTCGATTGTAAATGATAAAGGATTTATAGACTATACGAGAGCTCTTGACCCATCATATCAGCTACCATTCAGGTCAATGATAACCAAATCACTTTTACCTCAAGCTTATGACACATGCTTAAGTAACGTTACAACGTTTATAAAACAAGCAGAAAGTGTCTCCATAACCACAGACATATGGACTTCGATAAATACTAAAAGCTACATGGCGGTTACTGGACATTTTATCACAAACGATTGGAAAATGGCTAGTGTTTTGTTAGACTGTATCGATATCTCTTCGACAAGGCATACCGCAGAAAATTTGAAGGAAAATTTCAAAATTTGTTTTTCAAATTTTTCTATTGAAAGAAAAGTCAATGCAATTGTGACTGATAATGCCGCTAATATTTCAGCTGCTGTCAAGGCTGCTGGATATGAAAATCTTCGATGTGTAACGCATTGCTTAAATTTAGTCGTTCAAGATGGCATAAAAGAAGTGGAAGTAATGCAATGTAAAATTAAAACGATTGTCGAATATTTCAATAGAAGCATTATAGCAACTGATAAATTGAAGCAGCTGCAAACACAGATTAGTGGAACTGTAAATCCACTGAAACTTATCAACGATGTGGTCACCAGATGGAACTCGACGTACTATATGTTCGAAAGGTAAACTTACAAAAACTTGTTAAAAATATAGTACTGTTATGATTTATAATTTCAGATTTTGCCAACTGCAAGAACCTGTTGAAACTGCTGTAGCTTTACTACGTTTACCAGTAGTAATGCTAACGATTGTTGAAATGGAATCAATAAAAGAATGTTGTACAATTCTTAAACCTTTCGATAATTTAACAACTGAACTCAGTGCCGAAAATAATGTAACTGAGTCGAAAGTAATGGTAACTTTACAAGGAATAAAACAATATTTAAGAAGCCTTAGAGATAGCATTATTTCAGCAAGCGGAAGTAACTTATTTGAAAAAATAATAAGTAAATTAGATGAGCGTTTTCAAAATGTTGAAAGGAACTATTTTTTTCAACTCGCAACATATTTGGATCCTCGTTTTAAAAATAAAACTATGAATGAATCGACTCAAAATTCAGCAAAAGATCGTATAACGAGATTAATTTCTGAGATAATTCAAAAAGAGTCAAATTCTACAATAGTAGAAAATACTGAAAACCGAATTGAAAGTGATACATCAAACCCGATTTGGGGCCATTTTGACGCTCAGTGCCCTGTTGTGATACCATCAAATCCAACCAGTCAAGCCGTAATTGAACTGCACCAGTATAACGAAGAATTTTTATTACCACGGAAAGATGATCCTTTAGTATGGTGGCAAAGTAGGCAGTTGATTTATCCTCGACTTGCTCGACTGGCAAAGCGATTTTTAGGTATACCCGCGTTATCGGTTCCTTCTGAACGGATTTTTTCGAAAACGGGATTAATTTTAAGCGAAAAAAGAAATAGAATTACTTCTAAAAACTTACATAAAATCATATTTTTAAATAAAAATATAGATTATATGTAAGTTTTTAATTTATCACAAATTAAAACGACACAGGCCTCAATTTTTCCACTTTTATAATCATTTTTCATTGTTTCAAAATAAATAAGTCTCATCAGATTCTTTTTTTCTCAATTATATTGTAGTATACATAAGTGATGTAGTCTTTTGTCGTTTTATTTGCTACCAAATAATAAAGATATGTAAAACTATACAAATCTGTTGTTCTAAACATTTTATCTACGATTTTAACGTATTTAATTCAAATTTTTAAATTTTCATTATATTTATGATTTAACTTAAAATTTAATTAAATTTATTTAAAAACAGCAATAATTATCTATAAATATAGATGTAATATCCGTTATGGGTAACAATTTGGATTTTGAAGCTGAACATTAAAAATAAATGTTTTAAATGACACCAAAAATTAGAATTTGATTTCTTAAAAACTGTGATATTTTAAATATGAATTATATAAACTTTGTAGCTATTTAAAATTGAATTTACTACAAGATATATTAATAAATGTAAACCATATGAATTAAAAATAATTTTATGGTAGATAAGCGTTAGATAATTTTTGATAATATATATATATATGATATATAAATTACATTACATAAAAAGTGTTGCAATATATAATATATAAAATACTAAATTTATTTATAATTTTGAAAATATATTAATCTGTGATTTTAATTTTAAAACAAATTTCTTTTATTGCTAAAATATTTATTTATTCCTTATATTTATATATATATATATATATATAAATATATATATATATATCTATATATATATATATATATATATATATATATATATATATATATATATATATATATATATATATATATATATATATATATAAATATATATATATGTATATATATATATATATATATATATATATATATATATATATATATATATATATATATTTATATATATATATATATATATATATATATATATATATATATATATATATATATATATAAATATATATATATACATCCTTCATTTCATGTAATTTGGGTTTGTAGTTGGTTTTTTGACGCTTTTAAATTATCCAATTCGAATCGAATTGGTTAAACTGATCAGGTTAAAAGATCAGGTTAACATAACCTGGTTAGTGATTTAAAAGATCGAATCGTTCTCGGTTAGTAAATTAACCAGTTTCGCCCATCACGAGTCGGTTTAATAGAGAATTTCACCCCAAATGACATTAAATTGCACTTAAAAAAGAAATATTTGGTTCAAAATAACACAAAGAAAATATAAATAAGCAAAAATCACTACTTAATCGTGTGTATATAAAATTTCTACTTTATTGTGGTGACAAACACAATTCAATCTTTTTATATTAAAATTGTTAAAAATGTGGGTAAAATGCACAATTTAACCCCATGACATATGAAAAAGCTCGTGGAAATATAAAATTTGTTTCAAAATAACGGTAAATAGACAAGTTTAAACAAATTTGGTCTGTTTAACCGTTATTTCGAACAAAATATTTAATGTTTATATGCATTTTTATGTTTCTCGTGGTTTAATGGTCTATTTTGCCCACATTGTGGACAATTGAAATATAAAATTTGAGTTGTGGTGATAAAACACACGCTTTGGTAGTAATTTTGGCTAATTATATCTTTTTTGTGTTTTTATTCATTATTTGTCCATTTGAACGTCATTTTGAACAATTTATACCAAAATTCTACCAAAGTTAATTTTATCACCACAACTCAATTGTTTCAAATTGAAATTGTTCAAAATGTCGGTAAAATGGAGAGTTTTACCCAAAATAACATTAAATTGCACTTATTAATTAAGTTTTTGGTTTAAAATAACCGTTAAAACGACAAGTTTAATGTCAACTTGTCTATTTACCGTTATTTCGATTAGAATATTTAATTTTTAGGTGCAATATTATGTCATTTGGGGTGAAATTCTCCATTTAACCATTACTTTGTTCAGATTTTGGTAAATATCGTTCTAAAGGACGTTCCAATAGACAAATAATGAACAAAAGCGAAAAAAAAAATATAAATTAGCAAAAGTTACTACTAAAGCGTGGGTTTTGTCACCACAACTCAATTTTTTGATATTTAAATTGTTCAAAATGTGGGCAAAATGAACAATTGTACCCCACGCAATATGAAAATGCAAGTAATAATTTTAAATTCGGTTCAAAATAACTGATAATAGACAAGTTAATACAAAACTTATCGGTTTAACCGTTATTTAAGAACAAAATATTAAATTTCTTTGAGCCTTTTTATGTTCCTTGGGGTTATGTTGTCCATTTAACCCAAACTACAAAACTTGTTAACAAAATTTTTTATAATTTATAAATTTTTTGTATATTTTATTCATTATTTGTCCATTTGAACGTCATTTTGAACAATAAATACCAAAATTCTACCAAAGTGTTTAATCACCACAAATCAATTGTTTCATTTAAAAAATGTTCAAAATGTCGGTTAAATATAGAATTTCAGCTCAAATGACATTAAATATCATTTAAAAATCAAATATTTGGTACAAAATAACACAAAAAAAAATATTACTATTATGCAAAAATTACTAATTAATCGTGTGTTTTGTCACCACAATTCAATCTTTTTATATATAATTTGTTAAAATGTTGGTTAAATGCACAATTGAACCCCATGCAATATGAAAAGGCACTTTAAAATTTAAAATTTGGTTCGAAATAACGGTTAATAGGCAAGTTAACACAAAACTTGTCTATTTTACCGTTATTTCGAACAAAACAATAAATTTTGACGTGCATTTTTTAGTTTCGCGGGGTTAATGGCCAATTTTCCCCACATTTTGAACAATTGGAATATACAAAAATTGAGTTGTGGTGATAAATTACACGCTTTGGTAGTAATTTTGGCTAATTTATATTTTTTTGTGTTTTTATTCATTATTGGTCCATTTGAACGTCATTTTGAACAATAAATACCAAAATTCTACCAAAGTGTGTTATGTCACCACAACTTTATTGTTTCATATTGAAATTGTTCAAAATGTCGGTCAAATGGAGAATTTCACCCCAAATGACATTAAATTGTTATTAAAAATAAAATATTTGGTTCAAAACAACACAAAAAAAACATTTATAAGCAAAAATTACTACCAAACAGTGTGATTTGTCATTACAATTCAATTCTTATATATTTCAATTGTTTAAAGTGTGGGTAAAATGCACAATTTAACCCCACGCAATATAAAAATGCACGCAAAAATTTAAAATTTGGTTCGAAATAATGGCAAATAGACACGTTTAAACAAAATTTGTCTGTTTTACCATTTTTTCGAACAAAATATTAAATTTTTTCGAGCATTTTTGTGTTGCGCGGGGTTTTATTTTCCATTTTACCCACATTTTGGACAATTGAAATACAAAAAAAATTGAGTTGTGGTGATAAAACACACGCTCTGGTAGAAATTTTTCTTAATTTATATTTTTTTTGTGTTTTTATTCATTATTTGTCCTTTTGAACGTCATTTTGAACAATTAATACCAAAATTATACCAAAGTGTTTTTTATCACCACAACTCAATTGTTTTATTTTCAAATTTTGTAAAATGTCAGTTAAATGGAGAATTTCAGCCCAAATGACATTAGATTGCATTTTTTAATTAAATATTTGGAACAAAATAACACAAATTTTAAATAGAATAAGCAAAAATTACTACCAAAGCGTGTGTTTTGTCACCACAATTCAATTTCTTTAATATTTAAATTGTTTAAAATTTGAGTAAAATGCACAATTTTACCCCACGCAATATATACAAGATTGTTAAAATTTAAAATTATGTTCAAAATAACGGTTAAAAGACAAGTTGACACAAAACTTGTCGGTTTTACCGTTATTTTGAACAAAATATTAAATTTTTAAGTGCATTTATATTTTTCGCAGTGTTGAATGTTTAATTAACCCACATTTTGGACAATTCAAATATAAAAAATTGTGATTAGGTGATAAATATTAAAAATAATTCACACGCTTTGGTAGAAATTTTTGCTAATTTAAATTTTACTTGTGTTTTTATTCATTTTTTGTCCATTTGAACGTCATTTTGAACAATTCTTACCAAAATTCTACCAAAGTTAATAAGAACACCACAGCTCAATTGTTTCATATTGAAATTGTTCAAAATGTCGGTTAATTGGAGAATTACACCCCAAATGACATTAAATTGCACTTAAATATTAAATATTTGGTTTAAAATAACCGTTAAAACGACAAGTTTGATGTCAACTTGTCCATTTTCCGTTGTTTCGATAAGAATATTTAATTTTAAGGTAAAATTTTATGTCATTTTGGGTGTTTTTCTCCATTAACCCATTACTTTGTTAAGATTTTGGTACATCTCGTTCTAAATGGCATTCCAATAGACCAATAATGAACAACAACGCAAAAAAAATATTAATTAGCAAAGCTTACTACTATAGCGTGGGTTTTGTCACCAAAACACAATTTTTTGATATGAAAATTGTTCGAAATTTTGGTTAAATGCACAATTTAGCCCCACGCAATATAATAATGCACGCAAAAATTTAAAATTCGGTTCGAAATAAAGGTAAATACACAAGTTTTCACTAAACTTGTCGGTTTGACCGTTATTTCGAACAAAATATCAAATTTGAACGTGCATTTTTATGTTTTGCGGGGTAAAATTGTCCATTTTACCCACATTTTGAACAATTGAAATATAACAAAATTGAGTTGTGATGATAAAACACACGCTTTGGTAGAAATGATTGCTTATTTACAATTTTTTTGTGTTTTTATTATTTATTATTAAAAATGCGCGTAAAAATTTCATATTTGGTTCAAAATAACTGTAAATAGACAAGTTAACACAAAACTTGTCGGTTTGACCGTTATTTCGAACAACATATTAAATTTTTACGTGCATCTTTATGTTGCGTGGGGTTATATTGTCAATTTTACCCAAATTCTGAACAATTGGAATGTACAAAATAGAGTTCTGGTGATAAAACACACGCTTTGATAGTAATTTTTGCTAATTTATATTTTTTTTTGTGTTTTTGTTCATTATTTGTCCATTTGAACGTCATTTTAAACAATTTATACCAAAATTCTACCAAAGTTAATTTTATCACCACAACTCAATTGTTTCATATTAAAATTGTTCAAAAGGTCAGTTAATTGGAGAATTTCACCCCAAATGACATTTAATTGAAACTAAAAATTAAATATTCGGTTAAAAATTACGAAAAAAATAACAAGATCTGTGTTAACTTGTCTATTTACCGTTATTTCGATTTAAATGTTTAGTTTTTAGGTGCAATTTTATGTCATTTGGGGTGAAATTTTCCATTTTACCATTATTTTGTTAAGATTTTGGTACATGTCGTTCAAAATGACTCAAATAAATTTAATATATATAATATATATAATATATATAATAAAATAATAAATTTTTAGATATTAAAATTGTTCAAAATGTGGGAAAAATACACAATTTAACCGCATGCAATTAATAAATGCACGTCAAAATTTAAAATTTGGTTCGAAATAACTGTAAATTCACAAGTTTACACAAAACTTGTCTGTTTTACCGTTTTTTCGAACAAAATATTAAATTTTTACGTGCATTTTTATGATGAACGGGGTTTAATGGTCCATTTTATCCACGTTTTGGACAATTAAAATATAATAAAATTGAGTTGTGGTGATAAAACACACGCTTTGGTAGTAATTATTGTAAATTTATATTTTTTGGTGTTTTTATTCCTTGTTTTTCCATTTGAACGTCATTATGAACAATTAATACCAAAATTCTACTAAAGTGTGTTATGTCACCACATTCCAATTGTTTCATACTGAAATTGATCAAAAGGTCGGTAAAATAGAGAATTTGACCCCAAATAATATTAAATTGCACTTAAAAAAGATATATTTGGTTCAAAATAACACAAAAAAAAATAATAATAAGCAAAAATTACTACTTAATCGTGTATTTAGTCACCACAATTCAATCTTATTATATTGAAATAGTTCAAAATGTGGGTAAAATGCACATTTTAACCCAACAATATGAAAACGCACGTACAAATTTAAAATTTGTTTCGAAATAAAGGTAAATACACAATTTTAAACCAAACTTGTCTGTTATAACGTTTTTTCGAAAAAAATATTAAATTTTGACGTGCATTTTTATGTTGCGCGGGGTAGATGGCCCATTTGGCCCACATTTTGGACAATTAAAATATAAAAAAATTGAGTTCTAATGATAAAACACACGCTTTGGTAGTAATTTCTGCTAATTTATATTTTTTTGTGTTTTTATTCATTATTTATCCATTTGAACGTCATTTTGAACAATTATTACCAAAATTCTACCAAACTGTGTTTTATTACCACAACTCAATTGTTTCATATTTAAATTGTTCAAAATGTCGGTTAAATGGAGAATTTCACCCCAAATGACATTAAATTGCCCTTTAAAAATGAAATATTTGGTTCAAAAAAACATAAAAAAAAACCTTTATAAGCAAAAATTACTACCAAGCGTGTGTTTTGTCACCACAATTCAATTAAATGTCAATCAAATGCACAACTTATCCCCACGCAATATAAATGGACGCAAAAATTTAAAATTTGGTTCGAAATAACGCCAAATAGACAAATTTACACAAAACTTGTCTGTTTTATTGTTATTTTGAACAAAACAATAAATTTTTACGTGTATTTTTATGTTGCGCGGGGTAAATGGTCCAGTAGACAAACATTTTGGACTATTGAAATTTAAAAAAATTGAGTTGTGGTGATAAAACACACGCTTTGGTAGAAAAAAATTGTCTATTTCCCGTTATTTCAAGTCAACATTTAAACATTTACTTATTAATATAAAAAAATTGAGTTGTGGTGACAAAACACACACTTTTGTAGTAATTTTTGCTTATAAATATTTTATTTTATGTAATTTTGAACCAAATATTTAATTTTTAAGTGCAATTTACTGTCATTTGGGCTGAAATTCTCTATTAAACCGGCATTTTGAACTATTTTAATATAAACGAATGAGTTGCGGTGATAAAATTAATTTTGGTGGAATTTTGATATTAATAGTTCAAAATGATGTTCAAAATGATAAATAATGAATAAAAAAAACAAAAAAAATATAAATAAGCAAAAATTACTACCAAAGCGTGTGCTTTATCACCACAACTCACTTTGGTATTTATTAATTGTATTTTGGTATTTTTTGTTCAAAATGACATTCAAATGGACAAATAATGAACAAAAACACAAAAAAAAATATCAAGTGTCTAAAATGTGGGCAAAATGGACCGTTTTACCCCGCGAAACATAAAAATGCACCTAAAAATTTAATATTTCGTTCGAAATAACGGTAAAACAGAATATTTTGGTGTAAACTTGTCTATTTACCGTTATTTCGAACCAAATTTTTAAAATTTTAACGTGCATTTTATGTTGCGTGGGGTTAGGTTTTGCATTTTACCCACATTTTGAACAATTAAAATATCAAAAAATGGAGTTGTAGTGACAAAACACACGTTTTAGTAGTAATTTTTGCTAATTAATAGTTTTTTTTGTTTTTTTGTTCATTATTTGTCCATTTTAATTTAAGTCCATTAAAATCATTACAAAATAATGGGTGAATGGAGAATTTCACTCCAAATGACCTAAAATTGCACCTTAAAATTAATTATTTTAATCGAAATAACGGTGAATAGACAAGATGACACAAAACGTGTCGTTTTAACCGTTATTTTGAACCAAATTTTTAATTTTTAAGTGCAATCTAATGTCATTTGGGGAAAATTCTCCACTTAACCGACAATTTGAAAATTTTAAATATGAAATAATTGAGTTATGGTGATTCAAGTAATTCAAGAAGAATTTTGTAACTTATCGTTCAAAATGACGTTCAAATGGACAAATAATGAATAAAAATACAAAAAAAATATATATTAGCAAAAATTTCTACCAAAGCGTGTATTTTATCACCACAAATCTATTTTGTATATTCGAATTGTTCAAAATTGTTCAAATGGACAATATAACCCCACGCAACATAAAATGCACCTAAAAATTTAATATTTTGTTCAAAATAACGGTATATTAGACAAGTTTTGTTTAAATTGGTCTATTTGCCGTTATTTCGAACAAAATTTTTACATTTTACGTGCATTTTCATGTTGCGTGGGGTAAAATTGTGCATTAAACCCACCTTTTGAAAAATTCAAATTCTAAAAAATGGACGTGTGATGACAAAACACATGCTTTGGTAGTAATTTTTTCTTATTTATATTTTTATTGTGTTATTTTGAACCATATATTTAATTTTTTTGTGCAATTTAATTTCATTTTGGGCTGAAATTCTCTATTTAACCGACAGTTTTAACAGTTGAGTTGTGGTGATAAAACACACTTTGGTAGAATTTTGGCATTATTGTTCAAAATGACGTTCAAATGGACAAATAATGAATGAAAACACAAAAACAGAATATAAATTAGCAAAAATTACTACCAAAGCGTGTGTTATATCACCACAACTCAATTTTTTTATATTTCGATTGTTCAAAATTTTGTACCCAAGCAATATAAAAATGCACGAAAAAATTTAAAATTTGGTTCGAAATAACGGTATATAGACTAGTTTTCACAAAATTTGTCTGTTTAACCGTTATTTTAAACCAAATATTAAATTTTTACGTTCCTTATTATGTTGCGCGAGGTTCCATTTAGAACAATTTAAATATCAAAAAATTGAGGTGAGGTGACAAAACACACGCTTTAGGAGTAAGTTTTGCCAATTTATATTTTTTGTGTTTTTGTTCATAATTGGTCCATTTGATCGTCATTTTGAACGATATGTACCAAAATCTTAACAAAATTATGAGTAAGTAAATGGAGAATTTCACCCCAAATGACATCAAAATGCACCTAAAAATTAAATTTTATAATCGAAATAACGGTAAATAACCAAGTTGACACCAAACTTCTCAGGTTTACCGTTATTTTAAACCAAATACAAAGTTTAACGTGCAATTTAATTTCATTTGAGGTGAAATTCTCCATTAAACCAACATTTTGAACAATTTTAATATGAAACAATTGAGTTGTGGTGATAAAATTAACTTTGGTAGAATTTTGGTATTAATGGTTCCAAATGACGTTCAATTGTCTATAAACCGTTATTTAGAACGTAATTTAAAATTTTTACGTGCGTATTTATATTGCGTGGGATTAATTGTTGCATATTACCCATATTTTTATCAATTTAAATACTAAAAGATTGAATTGTGGTGAAAAAACACTCGCTTTGGTAGTAATTTTTGCTTCTTAATAATTTTTTTGTGTTATTTTTAACCAAATATTCAATTTTTAAGGGCAATTTAATGTCATTTGGGCTAAAATTTTCCATCTTACCGACATTTTGAACAATTTTAATATGATAAATTGAGTTGTGGTGATAAAACACATTTTGAAGAGTTTAAGTTTTAATTGCTCAAAATGACGTTCAAATGGATAAAAATAATGAAAAAAAAAGGAAAAAAAATATAAATTAGCATAAATTACTACCAAAGCGTGTGTTTTATCACCACAACTCAACTTTTATATTTCAACAATGGACAAATAATTAATAAAAATTTCAAAAATTATATAAATAATGACTAATTGCTACCAAAGCGTGTGTTTTATCACAACAAATCTATTTTAGTATATTCCAATTTCTCAAAATTTAGGTAATATGGCCAATCAAGCCCCACGCAACATAAAAATGCACGTAAAAGTTTAATATTTTGTTCGAAATTACGGTATATAGACAAGTTTTGTTATAACTTGTCTATTTACCGTTATTTCGAAAAATTATTAAATTTGTACATGCATTTTTATGTTGCGTCGGGTTTAATTGAACATTTTATCTACATTTTGAACAATTCAAATATCAAAAAGTTGAGTTGTAGAGACAAAACACACGCTTTGCTAGTAATTTTTGCTTATTAATATTTTTTTGTGTTATTTGAACCAAATATTTAACTTTTAAGGACAATTTCATGTCATTTGGGCTAAAATTCTCCATTTAACCGACATTTTGTACAATTTTAATATGAACAATTGAGTTGTGGTGTTAAAACCCACTTAAGTAGAATTTTGGTATTAATTGTTGAAAATGACATTCAAATGGACCAATAATAAACAAAAACACAAAAACAAAATAAATTAGCAAAAACTACTACCAAAGCGTGTGTTTTATCACCACAACTCAATTTTTTTTATAGTTTAATTGTCCAAAATGTGGGTTTAATTTACCAATTATAACCGCGAAACAAAAAAATGCATGTAAAAATTTTATATTTTGTTCGAAATGACGGTAAAACAGACAAGTTTTGTGTAAACTTGTGTATTTGCCGTTATTTTGAACCAAATTTAAAAATACATGCTTTTTAATATTGCATTGAGTTTAATGGTGCATTTTACCCACAATTTGAACAATTTAAATTTCAAAAAATTGAGTTGTTGTGACAAAACACACGCTTTGCTAGTAATTTTTGATTATAAATATTTTTTTGTGTTTTGTTCATTATTTGTCCATTTGAACGCCATTTTGAACGATATGTACCAAAATCTTAACAAAATATTGGGTCAATGGAGAATTTCACCTTAATAACATAAAATGGCACATTAAAAATTAATTATTTTAATGGCAATAACGGTAAATAGACAAG